>CAEMYA010001735.1:0-13333 GCA_903131615.1 Diplodus sargus | reverse complement strand
TACATAAAGAAGTACAACTATGACAACAAACACTGCACTACGGAAATAATTCAAATTCTTCAGTCGTAGTTTTTATCCACAAAATCAAAATCAATTAAACAAAAACTCAAATTCAAGAAGATTCAACTATACAAAATTAAATGTCCTGATTACCTCATCAGTACGGAAATACTGATAAACACTGTGCTTTGAAGAAAATTAAGATGCACTCAATTCAACCTTGCAGCAGCAATTGAGCTGAATTTAGCACTAAGCAGACAGGAAGTAAAGCACGACACAACAACAATGGGATTTTCGCTTACTTTTCAAAATAAAACACAAGCACACAAATCTAAAAAAAGAGACTACCACAAATTCTTCTGCAAATCATTGGGTCAGGAACACTTCCTGCTGTTGTTTTTGTAACACATGCTTATAACTGTGATCGCGAGTGATCATGTGATCTGACATGACAGCTCCACCAGCTGACTGTCTTTGTTGCTTGACAACGTGATGATTTCCATGGCTTTCCTCACGTATCCATATTTAATATATGCGGTGTCATATTAACGTTTTGCCATGCTCAATTAGCATTTAAAAAATAACTTTGCAAGTATTTTATGCTATGAAATGGCGGGTGTCAATTGCCATTACAGGACGTTATGGCAACTTACTATTAAGGAGTGTGAATAGATGGCATTCCTCTACATAAAAAAATCCTCTTCCAAATAAAGCACAGGATTTTTTTCTTAACATTTTTTTTTCCCCAGGCAAAGGAAGGTGATTCACTGAAAGCAGGTCAGCAACCCAATTTTACGCACCAGTTTAAAACCACTGCCACACACATTCCCCTTTTTCGGTCTGTCTGCAGTACAGCGCAACACCACCTGCGAAGTTCAAACATTTACTCGAACCAATCACAGCGCAAAACGGCCCGAAGTTGAAAGTTCACTCCCGACACCCACAGCGAGACCGGGAAATTCAAAATGTGCTCGCGTCAATCACAGTGCAGTACTTAACAGAGTTATTTAGCGTCACCAGTGCGACGCTCTGATAGTTGAAATGATTATTTATATCAAATTAAATGAATATTGTGAAAGACTGGCATTGCTAGTAGCTTATAGCTGATTTAGCTAACAAACCAAAGTAATGTGCTGCAAAACATGTACTTGTGCTAACAGCCAACGAGCTCTCCTGAGACTACAGAGAAGCCAGCAACAATCATTGTCAATCAACAATTACAGCAGAAGTCTCAGAAACTTTAGCTTCGTTAGAAAAAAAAACTTGAAGGTTTCTGCTGCCAAGCACTGCTAATAATGTTTGCTAACTAGCTTTCTCCTGACAACAGAGTAGCGTTAACCAACAGTGTTAAAAAAACAGCACATACACACATAACTTAACTTACTGAAGTAAGTCTTATGCTAACGCTTTATAAATTCCAAATTAACTCACCGTGTTGAGCAAGTCCGAACTCCGTATGAAGAAAGAATGCTGCTGTTTTCGTCCGAAATGTGTGCAAATGTCAGTACGTGTTTGTATGTGTGTGTATGTATATGTATTCTCTGTCTGTCTCTGTCTGTCTCAATGGGAACCCTAGCAAACTCCAGATAGGACTTTCGTCTCCAAAGGTTTTTGCTAAAGGGACCATTAACGGGGTGCAGAGGTATTTTATAGACTAACAGGTCAAATCCATCCAACCAATCACAGCGCAGCAACGTCAGCAGGTCAGCCAAGGTGTATGTTATTGGTTGAGATTGTGATCAGAACAATTGGTAATTAATTATTGACTAGGTATTATTTAGGGGGATTAAACAAATATTTTAACATCTATAAATGTGTGAAATAAACACATGTTGTGTCTATGTTTAGTGGATGCTGAAATGCTCCACGTAGCCTGTCCCCACTACATTAACTTAATGGTACACTACCGGAAGACAACACACACATTGTCAAAATACAGTAATTTGCAAGTACAGTATTTGCTGGCTTTTATCTCTCACATAAAGAGTAGTCATGCCGGCAATAATGCGAATTTGAGCTACATTAAAATAAACTATTAAATCAACACCTCTTACTACAGACAGGGACCGAGACTGACGTAACTCCAGCTAATACAGCCATCAGGTGTCACTGACAGCCAGTTAGCAATGCTAACATGTTATAAAATACGTTTAAACAGCAGTACATCCACACATATATCAGCCTGCACAGGGAGACGTCTAGGTTATTCACCCCGTCACGTTGTTTTTTATTGTTTGGGTCGTAGGTCAAATTAAACGCGATGAATACGGACAGGTTTGGCAGTGAATTTGTGACGTGACGTCTGTTTTGACAACGTCATTTGGTGATGCATTCAAATTGTTTTAGAAAGCTGGGAAAAAAATCACACTCCGTTGCTTTTGCCCAGCGTTTTGTGTGAAAGTAGTTGCCATAATGAAGAGGTATGACACATTGTTAGGAAAGTGTGGCTGCCAGGTGGTCACAGATTAGTCACAGATTAGCATAAATGATGCCTAATTATTCAGTCTGAAATGTATGGTTAACGTGGGGGAATCTATGTATGTGTGGGGGGGTGTGCATGGGGATATTTTCTATCTAATAAATGAAGATAATCTAGCATTACCCATTAATTCCTTATGCCAGTCAATTTTCACTAGGAATACCACAGGTCTTACAAAGTTGATTAGACAACTCAAAATACAATGAAAGTGGTGATGAGGAATTTGATTGTTCAAATGACTAGTGTGGAGGACAACATAAGTCATTGAGGCAATCAGAGCCAGAGAAAAATTCAAACTGCAAACTGTGATGAAGAAGCTTTCGAAGTCTAAACATGTCAAGCTTTGGCACTGTTTGCACGTTTGCACCTAGATATCTTTTCACCTGTTACTCTTGGATAAATCAATGACACCTATGATCAGGAAGTGGCAATACCAGATATACACTGCAGAAAGGAGGAGGCTACCGCTGGTGAACACACGGGCATGATTGACACTTCTCAGACACTCACCTCTACTGTCACTGGTTGTCTTGATTCCAGAGTTGCGACTTCTTGAAAACCAAGAGCCACTGGCTGGCTATTTTAGCCAATATAACAAACACGTTGTTGTACAGACTACAAATTTAACTTCTTGATTATAAAACAAACCACCTGTCACAGGCAACATTCCAATATGACATTAATCAAGTTGCTTCTTTTAGAAACACACAAATAAGTAATGGCTAACAATAGCACATCTGAAATACTTTTTTCCCCCATACTGTAACATCAAGATTGTTTTCTGTATAAACACTTATGACCATTTCTAACACCCTCAACCATACAACATTTATACAAAAGGAAACAAACACATATCCAAACACGAAGATTAATTGGAGAACAAAAATACCATGTGAACAACTTCTTTCAAAACTCCTACTCCACCACACCTTCTCCTCCTACTCCACCACACCTTGTCCTCCTACAACAAAAAACATAAACACGGGCAAATACATTATTACCCTTCAATTACACTCACATATAATGGCACACCTTGAAACTACCACATTTAAAACACACCGTCCTCCGGCTCATCCACCAGCAGCATGTCTTCATCACTTATCTCTGCAAATAGCCACAATTATCATACTGTTAGATGAAGTGTTGCAGTTTTTCCCACACTGACTTTCAGTATACTTATACTGCTGACTCACAAAGTAACTTCACTTACCAGATGACACAGGATTCAATAGCTGTTGAAGCTGCTGAACCTGAAGCTTCAATTCTTCTATTTTACTTTTCTGCTCCTGGAGAGTCCGGCGAAGCCATGCTGCTTCCTTGACAGCTGTCTGAAGCTTCCGGTAAAGTTTGCAGACGAATTTCATGCACCTGCTGCTGGTCTGCAGGCACTGCTCATAGCGCTGCTGATGTGGCAGCACTGTGTCTAGGCAGGAATACTGCAACATACATAACATATAAATGTATGTTGCATGTATGAGTTTTTACAGCTACTAATGTATGTAACACTGGTACTGTGATGATGAATTACAGTTAAATACTGAATCTGGGTACATAATGACAACATTCGGACATGTAAATGTGACATCTGTCTGCCATACTGTCAACTTATATGGACAACTGACTGCATTATATATGAATCACAATCAGAAAGACTTTATTGACACCCAAGTGTAAAGTGCAAATTCATATAACTATAACAATAATAAAAATTTACATTTATGATGTATTTTTATAATAGTAGCTTTCTGTTTTTTTAAATCATGAAATGTTATTGAATACAATAAGGAGTTAATCACTTCACTGAAAAAACCATGCTCACTGCCAGTTGTAGTTTCTTATATTGATTTGCTGACTTTCTTGATTAATCAGTGTATTTGTAAAAAGGATTTATCACAATTAGGTACGTGTCAATGTTGGTGCTTTTTAGTCATGCAGATGTGACATCTATGTCAGAAATGTTACAAACTGGTTGTTGTAAACACAGCTTCAATATTTAAATGTCATTTACAGGATTCATACACATTTTTCAAGGTCAAATTCAAGCACTTTTCAGGCACTTTTAAGGGTCATTTTCAAGATTTTCCAGCACCTTATTGCTGGGGTAAAATACGTATCTACAGGAATATATATATACTGGTGATTTTTTTCTTCACTTTTTATCACAATTATGTACATTGTATTATGCTGTAAACATCCAAAATTATGGTTCATAATAGCAACAACTTCAGAAATTAATTATTCAGTCAGATCCCAATTTTGTGAAAGACACAGAGTTATAATGTCAATCACTTTCAAGCACTTAGACTAAAATCCAAGCACTTTTCAGACCTTGAATACGCAACATTGAAATTCAAGCACTTTTCAGGCACTTTTAAGGGTCATTTTCAAGATTTTCCAGCACCTTATTGCTGGGGTAAAATACGTATCTACAGGAATATATATATACTGGTGATTTTTTTCTTCACTTTTTATCACAATTATGTATATTGTATTATGCTGTAAACATCCAAAATTATGGTTCATAATAGCAACAACTTCAGAAATTAATTATTCAGTCAGATCCCAATTTTGTGAAAGACACAGAGTTATAATGTCAATCACTTTCAAGCACTTAGACTAAAATCCAAGCACTTTTCAGACCTTGAATACGCAACATTGAAATTCAAGCACTATCAAGGACTTCACCCGTACGAACCCTGCATTTATCATCATGGCAACAGCATTACATTAATTCTTAGCTGACTTATACATTTTGTAGAATGCATTTTTATCAAGTTCACTGCATTGGTTAGTATTATTTTACGGGGCTGAGCGAGCACATCTAGTACTGCGGACACCACACATATTGTAGCAACGGCAAAAACCCCACTCTATGACGCATCATGTCTACATGTCTATGATGACACTGCATACGCACTTGCCAGAAGGCAGCTTCATAAACAGTTCATGGTTGGGGTGGTAAATGTCGGTGATAAGCTTGGTGGCTATAGACATGCGAAACGTGGTTAAATACTTACAGAGAGTACCACCAGATCCTGCCGCATGGCCATGACATCAGGGTCATCCACCATTTTAAATTTTGCTGGTGAATTTGGAAATGCCATTTCAATATCTACAGTGTGGGAAAAAAACAACATTCAAATATAGATAGACATCAGTAAATCACAGCAATAACAACACACGTTTTGACATTACTTGTAACATTCACTTCATCATTTATGTATTCATCCAATAGTAGTGTTAGCATGCCGTAGCTAACGCTACATAGCTAGCTAGCTAACCAGCAATAACTTACACCATCCATACACACTTTCAAAACAATGTCTGAATACTAAATCAACTAGCTTAACATCTGTCGGTGCCAGCAATGGCTATGCTTCTTGTTTACATTTTATATGATGATATCAGGTGTGTTGGTACAGGTGAATGACAAGTGAACAACCTACCTCATGCGAACAAGTCGAGATAATGGCGGTCTCCGCGGATATTCCACAGGTGTAACATGGGAAATTGCGGCAGATCTCATGACGCATTCAGTGAACTCAGGTGGATTTTAAGGCAGGGAAGCCGTGCAGTGACAGAATTTAAATACACCTGAATTCCCTGAATGCCGCATGACATTTCGCAATGTTACATATTACAAATCTTGAATATCGCTAAGGGAGAGACATTATCCCGAATTCACCTTAACAGGTAGGTTGCGCATGTGCCATTCACCTGCAACAACACACCTAATATCAGCATATTAAACGCAAACAACAAGCATAGCCATTGCTTGCAATGATAGATGTCAAGGTAGTTCATTTAGTATTCAGACATTATTTTCTGTAGCAATGTAATGTTAGCTATGAACTGCTAAAGCTAGTGATGGATTAATACATGAATGAAAAAGTGCATGTTTCAAGCCATGTCAAAACGTGTGCTGTTAGGGATGTGATTGACGGATATGTAAATCTGAATGGGTTGCGTGTTTCCACATTGCAAATATAAATATGGGTGCCAAGACTTCCCGCGGCCAAGTTCGGCACGGGAAAGATGCAGAAGTCATGGGGATTTGCAGCTTGCACCTACTGTCTGTAAGTATTTAACCAGGCGGTGTATTTCAATAACTAACAGGCTTATGACTGACGTTAACCAACCCAACCATGAAGTATTTGTGAAGCTGCCTTTTGGCAAGCGCGTAAGCAGTGCTTGCATTGACATGTAGACATAATACCTCATAAAGAGGATTTGTTGCTAAGTGTGCACGTCCACAATACCAGTTGTGCCAGCTTAGCAACGTGAACTCATACAAGTTATGTCGCCGATTGATTGGATACGACACTCCTGTTTCTTTCATAGATGTTTATTAATACCATAAAATTAAAAGTTCAGGTAAACAAAATAAAAGACAACACCAGCTATTGCAGTCATTACAGAAATAACATTGCTTAGCACTGTAGCTAATACCGATAAAGAATACATAGAATATTGCTTACCACTGTAGCCTGCTTCTCAAACAATAGCATTGCCATCCCCCAAAGGCAATCTTGACCTTAAAAAATAGAAATACAAATAGGTAATATTCAGTCTCTTTGTGAAGCTTACGGAGCTAACAGACACAGCTTCCGGTTTGTCTCATTTCAAAACAAAAGCACGTATTTCTAAATAAATTAAAAAACGGCTGCAATTACACACGTCAATGCAGTTCACTTTATAAAGAGGAGCTACTTAAACTGCTCTAAATAAGCTACCAATGAATGTAACGCTGAAGAGGTAACTTTTTTGTTTTAACATTTTTGGATTTATTACAAGTTTGATGTTTGTTTTGACAACTTGATGTGGTGATGCATTCACATTGATTTGAAAAGCTAGGAAAAATGACACTCAGGTGCTTTTTCGCAGCATTTAGTGTGAAAGTACTTGGCAAAAACGCTGCTAGTGTATAAACTCCTGCCAAGCAGATTAAGGGTATTTTTTAGAGTTTGAAATCTGACTTTCTTTTAAACTTTTCTTATAGACACGTGTAAACCCGTCATTTTCTGTGATATTTTTATCATATTGGAACATGGATTGGAAGAAGATGAAGCTGTAGTTCCATTATATTTTCATCTGCAGGCAGATACGTATTTAAGTGTATTAAAAATTCTGTTTCTTAATGACAGTAACATGGCATAGCAGTTGGCACAAAAAAAACTGATTGTCATCTTTCAAAATAGCCTGAACAGATTTATGTGCTCAATATGTTTCAATTAAAGCTTTAATGTTCTTTGTGTATACTTTGAAAAGGCATTTTATGCTCATAATACAGGAATGGTCAAGACGTAGACCACATGACCACATGACCACAGAGCTCAATGACAACCACATGAACCAAATTATCATTAAAACCTTTAATTACATAAACAGGGACAGAACAATAACATGAAGAATAATACAAAATATACCAGCAACCAAATATTAAATATGTTTATCCTTGAAACTAGACGATGTCATCTGTGTATGTCAAAACAGAAAGTTTCTATAACACTTGTATTATGTTTGTTTCTCCCCTCTTACTTTGATGTTCCCAATCAGATTTGACAGTGTGTGTGTGTGTGTGTGTGTGTGTGTGTCTGTGTCTGTGTCTGTGTCTTTCTGTATGTGTGTGTTCACACACAAGAGTGGCATTGTACATCAGGTTGGACTGTGCCTTGCAAATGCAGACATCACATTTGTATCATATCAGTCTTGTTGTCGTTGTTCAGGGGGAAGCGGCTTGGTCTTTCAGACTACTAACCAGAGTGGCAGAGGCTGGTGTGCTCCAGCCAGAATCAACAAACACATGTAGGCTTGGACATCCACGTGGTTTCCCCAAACACACGCTTAACCTCCAGGTTTGTCACATCTAGTCTACTTTCCTCCATGGACTCTGGTAAAAAGAGTTGGAAGCTGGACTTGATGTCATCCACATGAGATTTCACATATCGTGTTGGCCCTGGCTCTTCCTCCTCTGTCCTGGTAGGAAGAATACCAGAGCAGTGCTTAGTTTGAAATGTGTACATCTTTATATATGGCATTTGAATAGGTATGATACATTGTTAGGACTGGAGAATGTGGCTCCCAGGTGGGCACATAGGTGCAAGAAGGAGACAGGTTACCATAAATGACACCTAATTCTTCAGTCTGAAATGTGTGCTTCACATGAAGACGTATATATATGTGTGTGTGTGTGTGGGAGGTTGTATGTGGAAGTGGATGTGTGGGTGTGCATGGAAATGTTTTCTAATGAATGAAGATAATCGAGTGTCACCCATTTATTTCATATGCCGTTCAATTTTGACAAGGAATACTAAAGGCTTTACAAATTTAACATGTTTGGCGGCAGCATGCATCGACAGCAGCATGCCCCGACACGCGTGGACTGCGAGGGCCCGTTCAACGCTGCTTGCAGCTTTAATTAGGGCCCGAGCAGGGAACCTGCTAGGTCCCTATTGTAATCGCAATGATTATTATTATTAGGGCCCGAGCAGGGAACCTGCAAGGACCCTATTGTAATCGCAATGATTATTAGGGCCCGAGCAGGGAACCTGCGAGGTCCCTATTGTAATCGCAATGATTATTATTATTAGGGCCCGAGCAGGGAACCTGCAAGGACCCTATTGTAATCGCAATGATTATTATTATTTTTCTCCTCACAAATGATCGCCTTTTTCACTGCCTGACCATACCCCAAAACTCACCAAACTTGGAATATAAGTCACACCTGCCGCCAAATTTTATAATCTATTGTCGTCCTGAATTTCCACCTCTAGGTGGCGCTGTTATATGGGAAAGTGTGTTTTGGCTAATAACTCCCATATACTTTGTCCCACATTCAAAAACCTTATATCCACACGTTCAGTGAATTATGTTGAATCTCGTGGTATAGGCCACGCCCATTTCCGCTACGTCGCAAAATGTTGTAAACCTACTTTTTCGAACTCCTCCCGGGCGATTTCACCAATTTGCACGAAACTTGACACACAGCATCTGTAGACCCTCCTGACAAAAAGGTATTTACAGATTTGTAATAGAAGACTTAATTTTTAAGTTATTAAATAATAACTTCCTGCAGATTTGGTTCAAAACAGGAAGTGATGCATATCTTCACATTGGTGTGTTGGAATGACATAAAACTCATAATAGGCCTTCCCCATGGGCCCCTGAGGCCCTGTGCAAAATTTTAGGCGATCACCACAAGGTGGCGCTCTTTAAATAGAAGTATTTTATATCTCCATAAGGGTTCATCGGATTAACACGAAACTTTGTATATTTATTATCAGTGCCCTCCCGAGGACAGCTGATAAAGGGTTTACCGATCCGCCACTAGGTGGCGCTCTGGTGCCACTTTAATTTTATATTTGGCCCTGTGCCCACACCATAACACTTATGGAAATGAAATTCATAGGGGTAGTCTAGAATGGCCCTGGTAACTCACACACCAAAAATGACCAGCAGGGGGCGCTGTTTTCCACTATTTTACACATGAAAGTGTTTTTGGCCCATAATTCCCACATAATGTGTCGCACATTGTTAAACCTCATATCGACATGTTCCCTCATTTCAGCTGGATTGTGTTGTGTTGGCCACGCCCACTTTTGCGATAACTTTCTGTTCGCAAAATCACGACAAATGAAAAACCTACTTTTTCAAACTCCTCCCAGGCAATTTCACCGATTTACATGAAACCTTGGCACACAGCATCTGTGGACCCTCCTGACAAAAATTTATTCACAGATTTGATATAGAAAATTTAATTTTTCAGTTATTAAATAATAACTTCCTGCAGATTTGCTTTAAAACAGGAAGTGTTGTGTATCTCCACATTGGTATGGTCTAATGACATGAAACTCAGGTTACTACTTCTCCATGATCCCCTGAGGCCCTGTGCTAAAATTTTAGGCGATCACCATAAGGTGGTCCTCTTAAAATTGAAGTATTTTATATCTCCACATCGGTTCATCGGATAAACACGAGACTTTGCATGTTGCATCTCTAGACCCTCCTGACAAAATGTTGTCAAAAGAAATTTAACAGTCCATAAATTGCCCGAAATATAAAATGACAAATTCCTGCATATTGTCTTGAAAACAGAAAATCTTGCATATCTTTAAAAAATACTCTTTGATTTTCACATAAATGTTCATCATTGTGTACTATGGCCTGATGAGGTTTGTGTAAAATTTTGTGCAAATCAGCCCACATGAGGCGCTCTGGTCACAGCCTAATTATTGTGAATGGAAAGTAAATGGGGAAAATCTTCAGATCCTCTTCAAAAGTCTTTGACTTTTAACCTCTCCTTACGCCTCATGCTTTGAGCTAGAGACACTGTTCGACCTTCTAAGGAGTCAGAAGACCTTGAAGTATTGGGCATGTATTCAGCTTTTTAAAATCTTCTATTGTTTTGAAATCATCACAGTTTTAGATTTAAGGATTTTTAGGGCATCTTCTGATTTTGTAATGGCTGTGTTTTGTTTAGGAGGCTTTTCCCCGTTCATTGTTATGGGGACATTTTCCACTTTGTCTCTCATATTGCTGCAGCATGTGTGCAGCCACAGAAACTGTGAGAAAGCTCTACAGGTAAAGGTGCAACAGCACCCTCTACTGGTGCAAAGACAACTAGCAGTGAACAAGTCAGGACATGCTCAGTCACAATGAAATGCAGCAGACCAGTCAGTGAGCAGATCCTTTGAAGCTGCATGGACTTTCTGTGTGTTTCTCTGATGATGTGTGCGTACTTGAGGAACTGTAAATGGTTTCTGCTTGTAGTTGTGGATGATTTGATCACTATTGCAGTTTGTGTTATTTCACATGGAAATATGTTGTGTGATTTTGAGTTAGCTTTCTTTCAGAAATGGCAGGAGTTTGGGAGGCATTTCTCATTCTTTCTTATGGGGATATTTTCCATTTTGTCTCTATTATTGGTTCAGCATGTGTGCAGCCAGAGAAACTGTGAGAAAACTTTACAAGTAAAGGTGCAACAGCACCCTCTACTGGTGCAAAGACAACTAGCAGTGACCAAGTCAGGACATGGTCAGTCACACTGAAATGCAGCTGACCAGTCAGTGAGCAGATCCTGTGAAGCTGCATGGACTTTCTGTGTATTTCTCCAATGATGTGTGCTTTCTTGAGGAACTGTAAATGGTTTTTGCTTGTAGTTATGGATAATTTGATCACTATTGTAGTTTGTGTTAT
Organism: Diplodus sargus; assembly: GCA_903131615.1. NCBI lineage: Eukaryota > Metazoa > Chordata > Actinopteri > Spariformes > Sparidae > Diplodus > Diplodus sargus. The sequence continues at coordinate 1,659 of CAEMYA010001735.1, read as the reverse complement.
TTCACATGTAAATATGTTGTGTGATTTTGAGTTAGCTTTCTTTCAAAAATGGCAGGAGTTTGGGAGGCATTTTCTCATTCATTCTTATGGGGATATTTTCCACTTTGTCTCTATTATTGCTTCAGCATGTGTGCAGCCACAGAAACGGTGAGAAAACTTTACAGGTAAAGGTGCAACAGCACCCTCTACTGGTGCAAAGACAACTAGCAGTGAACAAGTCAGGACATGCTCAGTCACACTGAAATGCAGCAGACCAGTCAGTGAGCAGATCCTGTGAAGCTGCATGGACTTTATGTGTGTTTCTCTAATAATGTGTGTGTTCTTGAGGAACTGTAAATGGTTTCTGCTTGCAGTTATGGATAATTTGATCACTATTGCAGTTTGTGTTCTTTTACATGGAAATATGTTGTGTGAGTTTGAGTTAGCTTTCTTTCAAAAATGGCAGGAGTTTGGGATGCATTTTTCCCATTCTTTTTATGGAGACATTTTCAACTTTGGCTCTGCTTCTGCTCCAGCATATGACCATCATTGAAACTGTTCACCTTTTAAAGCTCTGTCAGCCCTCTTACTTCTCAGCTTTTCTGACTTTTCAGCTTTTTAAATGTTCATCTTTCTTCATCTTCATCTTTCATCATGCAGCAGTTGACATCTCACATTACATTAGTTCATCAGTTCTTCTCTGACCTCGCTGGATACTCTGGACTTTGCAAGATCTCCCAAGAGAACCAGTGTGCTTGATAGAGTGAGAGCACACAGACTCCCAAGAGCAAGCACAGTAAAACGGGACTTCCATATCCATGCTGTACACTCTGTGTTTGAGCACAAAGGTGACGTCGTCCAGTGTTTTGAAACCATCAGGGGAGTTTGAGCCTACCACTCTGGATGCTGGAGGGTTTGTGAGGCTACTGGACGATGAAACTTTCAGCTTTCTCCTCAAACTATTTCATTGCATTATGCCTCGTGTGGACATTTTCTTCATCCAGCTCCAGAAGCTGACCATCGTCTCAATCTTTGCCCGGGGAATCATGCAGCCGTTCACACAGTTTTTCTGACTTCAGCATACAGTTTTTAATACTGGCAGTAGCAGGCCATCAAATTGTAAAGGAATGACGTCCTCAGCAGAATGTGTTGCTTGAACAAGCCCCGACGGCAGCATTCCACGACGGCGGCATTCCCCGACGCGCGTGGACTGCGAGGGCCCGTTCATCACTGCTTGCAGTTTTAATAAGGGCCCGAGCAGGGAACCTGCGAGGTCCCTATTGTAATCGTAATGATTATTCTTCTTTTTATTTTCCTTTGTCCAAAACGATCGCATTTTTCACTGCCTGAACATACCCCAAAACTCACCAACCTTGGAATATAAGTCACACCTGCCGCCAAATTTTATAATCTATTGTCGTCCTGAATTTCCACCACAAGGTGGCGCTGTTATTAAGGAAAGCGCGTTTTGGCTTATAACTCCCATATACTTTGTCCCACATTCAAAAACCTTATATCCCCACGTTCAGTGAATTTTGCTGAATCTCGTGGTACAGGCCACGCCCTTTTACGCCTCCGTTTTTTTTCGCTACGTCGCAAAATGTTGAAAACCTACCTTTTCGAACTCCTCCCAGGCGATTTCACCGATTTGCACGAAACTTGGCACACAGCATCTGTGGA
>CAEMYA010001733.1:0-14490 GCA_903131615.1 Diplodus sargus | reverse complement strand
TTTCAACATTTGAGTTGTCCTCGTGTCCTTTGGAACCTGAACAAGTGGTGGACTTGACAAACACAACAGATTTACCCAGACAACAGCTTGAGTATATTAAAAAAAAATATATTTATTACAATACGTAGTTGAATATAAAAAAAAAGGAGTACACCATTCCACACTTACTCACACATTCAACTTAAAAGCTGGCCTGTTCAAGCACACACATTAATGGGCCCATTCGATTGGGATAGTCCACAGTCCACAAGGGGTTCCCCTAACACAAGTCCGTCTCGCGCCTGGCAGTGACTTCAACGCAGCCGGCGACCTGCCAATCACTCGCACACACCAACGCAATCAGTCACACAAACAAAGGGAAAGCCACCAGTATCTCCACAATAAATAAAGAAGAAAACACAGCAACACAGCAATAAACACAGCAAAAAAAACACAGCAGTGCAACGCTAAAAGAGCAATCATGCAATTCTCAAAATCACTGCAAAAATTATATTTATAGATAGGCTATCGTTAGTAGACAGTCTGGAGCTCAATTATGTGAGACGTAGATCTTGGAGAAAGCGAGGCCGCATAGCCAGACCAAAAGCGTCACTCACCATCAAAATGGGAGCATACTAATCTAACTCCCAGTCCTGTTGCACAGCACTTCACACAGCCACAGGCGCAGGACGAACAAGACAGGGCTCCGGACAGCACACCGGCGGCGGCAACAATCCCAGCAGGCGAGAAGACGGAGTATCAGCTGATGAGAAGACGGATCACAGCAGGAGGGCAGGCAGAGAATCACAGCAGCCAGCGGGCTTGATGCGAGGACGGGCACACCAGCAGACTTCCGCAAAACAGCACAATAATCCACGCAATCGCGCACACAATCAGGTCGTTAAACAAACCAACAAACAACAGGAGCGACAGAACAGAGTCCGCGGGAGCAGCCAAACCGCACTGTTTCAGTTCTTTCTTCTTTAAGCAGCCCGTGAGTATCAATTGGCATCGCAATTATCCACACCTGTTACACTCCAATCAGTTGGGCATGCAGCAGTGACAAAGAAGGGGCGTTGCCCCGTGTTCCCAAATCATGACCATGACAATAATCCTTCTAGCTCTGTTTGTACAGCGTGTGGTGTATAAGTCATGAAGAGGGGGAAGTGTGGTACCCATGGTCCGCTCCGCAGTCCTCACCACCCTCTGCAGGGCTCGTCGGTCCCCACAGGAGCTGTACCAGACAGATATGGCTCCAGTCAGTATACTCTGTACAGCAGCGGAGTAGAAGGAAATCAGGATCCGTTGGGAGACCTTGAATCTGCTGAGCTGTCTGAGGTGATAAAGGCGCTGTCTTGCCTTTTTCACCACAGTATCCGTGTGTACAGTCCATGATAAATCCTCGGAAATGTGCACTCCGAGGTATTTAAAACTGCTCACTCTCCACTGGTGTCCCGTCTATCAAGAGAGGGTTGTAGGTTCTGCAACGTTGTGGGCAGAAATCCACCACCATCTCCTTGGTCTTCTCCCCATTTAGCAGTTGGCTGTTATCTTGCATCACGTTGTCAGGTCGGACACCTCCTGTAGATAGGCTCATTCGTCGTTGTTAGTGATCAGGCCCACCACAACTGTGTCGTCCGCGAACTTCACTATGTTGTTGGAGTTGTGTCTGGCGACACAGTCGTGGGTGTACAGGGAGTACAGAAAAGGACTCAGCACACAGCCCTGGGGGACACCAGTGTTGAGGATGAGGGGATGTGATGTGTGTCCTCCCGCTCTGACAACCTGAAGCCTGGCAGTCAGGAAGTCCAGGATCCAGGCACACATTGATGGGTTCAGGCCCAGTTCATGTAGCTTAGTAGCCAGCCTGCTGGGGACTACAATGTTGAAAGCTGAACTGTTGTCTATGAACAGCAGTCTGACATAGCCCCCTCCTATGGTGTCAAGGTGGGAGAGGGTGGAGTGCATGACCTGGGAGATGGCGTCGTCTGTGGATCTGTTGGAGTGGTAGGCGAACTGCAGTGGGTCTAAGGTGCCTTGAAGAGAGGAGCAGATGTGGTCTTTCACCAACCTCTCAAAACACTTCATAACCACCGAGGTCAGTGGGCACAGGGATGATGATGGACATCTTGAAGAATGTGGGGACTGTTGATTGTGCAAGAGAGAGATTGAATATGGTGGTGAACACTGGAGCTAGAAGGTCAGCGCAGGTCCTGATGACTTGTCCTGAGATCCTGTCCGGGCCTGACGCCTTTCTGGTGTTCACCCTTTTCAGCTCCCTTCTTACGTCATGCTCAGAGAAAACGGGGTTGAGTGCTGTCTCACTGGAAGAGCTCCTTCTATCTGCATTTGTCAGCCTAGCATTAGCATGGCCAGTCAAAGTCAACAGAGAGAGGAAAGAAATATTCTAAAAATGTGCAATAATATTTATTTTTTAAACATATTGCTAAGTAAACATGGTGCTGGTAGCTGTGGCTTGTCTACACGGACATACACAAAAATAGCTCCACAACTATCAGGTGAATTTACATGATCTTGGTCTCAGTGGATAGTTAAGATCTCAGAGAATGTGTCCTCATGTACATTTGTATCACCACCTATAACTTATTCTACATCAGACAGTAGATAGCGCCATGATAACAATGATCCTTTGCACAGAGATGCCACTGAAATCATTCAGCAGCTCCTCGACTTCAACTGAACCAAAATAGACAGAAATACCACAGAGCACATATATTCTACAAAGGTTTCAGTTTGGACAGAACCAGTCAAACCTGGATTCCTTAAAGTACCCAGTGTGTGTGAGATAGTGTTATTAAAAGTGTCACAGCCCTGTTTGTAACACTGTATATAGTACCACTAAACAGCCGTTAGATGACAGCAAAGACATGTATGAAATAGAGGCTGAGAGTTTCACAGCTGCCGACCCAAAGCTCTGGTATCTGATGATCTGGGAATGAGACTCAACAATCAACTATGTTTGTCCAGAATCACGTGCTGCATGTTTGAAGTGGGCAGAGCTCTAATGGAGAAAAATCATGTGACATCACATATTTCCATGCACCTATCAGGAACAGGCTACAGGTTTTGGGTTGCTTGGTTGCTGTCAATCATAAAACGTACTACTACCAGTTAACAATATCAATTAACATTGATTAAGATGAAGCAGACAGATTCTAAGTATTACCATGTAGATGTTAGTGAAGGATGAGCACCAAACAGTCAGGAATCACACAGAAACAGGTGATATTCATTATTATAGTATTAAATAGTAACATTTAATAATTTTCTCTCAGGGTTCCTCTGTGTTTAAGTCATTTCTATTATTGTTTTATGCTGCTTGTATATTTAATTGGTGTTAACCATCAGCTCAAATCACTACTGTGAATAAACATGTGTCAACATGTTTCTCACTCTGAGTCTCTCAGTCTCAGTTTGTTTCTCTTTCTTTCTAAACGTATCTTATGACCTCCTCACAGGTGAAGCGTTACAGGACATCAGTCAGTGAGCTGTTTAGTTGTCAGAAGGCTCCTTTAACAGAAATACTGGCTCCCTGTTTAATCTCTAACTTCAGTGTTCATGCTAAGCTAAGCTAACCTTGTCTGGGAGCTAACTCTGCTCAGAGTTCACACTGATATCAATCTCCTCATTCAAATCCTCTGTGAGAATACTAAATGATCAGGTAATATACTGAAGTGTCGTCAAAAAAGAGCATGTGGACCAAACTTGTTAAAATGTGACGATTTTATTGAAAAGACAAACATCGGTATCCTGCTGTGCGTAAGGCTCCTTTGGAGAACTGACGGCCTTGGTGAGCCACTCGGTCATGGTAATGCCTGTCTAGCAGAACAGCAACATGGTGACTGGCTGGGATTATCAAAGGATGCTTCTCTGCGTCTGAGAGATCGGCTGATTGCAAGCGACCTCCTACTCTCAGCAACCCATCCAGGTCTATGAAGGGGTCTAGCTTGTTAAGAGGACTTTGGGGGTGAACCTCTTTCTCTTCTGCGAGACTTTCAAGCTCAGCTTTATAGACTTCACGCTGTACACACTGTATGATCACTGTCTTTGCTTGTGAGAGGTCCATAGGGTGCAGACCATTACAGCAGTGCCAGCCTGTGCACTTTCCTGAGTGAGAAGTCTTAGAAAATGACTTTGCAATGTCGACGAGCATTTTCATCACTCTCACAAGAGATTTCCAACTTGAGAAACGTTCGAATCTTTATGAACCTAGCATCTGCTTCGTAACCTTTGTGGCAAGAGATGTGACCTGAGGACGAATCTCTGCATCCAACGATGGCTCCGAAAGCTCAAAGGATTCATCCAGCTCGTACACGTCCAAATCCGCCTGCTTTAACCACTCAGGGCCAGAGAGCCAAAGGCTGTGCTGTAGATGCCTGAATGCTCCTCGTTCCTTCATCTGCTGGATTCTGATCAGTGCTAACATGACGCCACTGGTCTGGTGTTGAGGACTTCCTAATCCTGGTCACTCTGTTTGCCACGTACACATAGAATCGACGAGTGCTGTTGTGAATGTATCCGAGGACGATTCTACTATCCGTGTAGAAGGTTACACTGTGCAGGTCAATGTCGCTCTCCTCTGTAATCAGTTCAGCCAGTTCTACTGCTAAGACAGCTGCACATAGCTCCAAGCGTGGAACTGTGTGAGCAGAGGATGGGGCTAGCTTAGCGTTGCCCATGATAAAGCCGCTCGCTGAGTGAGTCAGTCCACTTCCTCCACTGTACTTCCCTGTCTGCTGGTAATGGTTCATCCCACGCCTGCTGCTCCAAGGTAAGTTCCCTGTATAATGATTTCCCTTGAATCACGACAGGGGCAGCAAACCCATGGGGGTCGTACAAACTGTAGATAACAGAAAGAATTCCTCTCCGTGTGAAGGGCTTGCCATCAGGTGCGACTTGAAATGTGAAGCTGTCAGTCTGTAAGTTCGAACTCACGCCAAGGCTTCTCTGAAGCGGCAGAGGATCGGCACTCAGGTCTAAATCCTCGAGATCATTGGCTCTCACCTCTGGTGGGAATGCATTCATTACCTGTGGGTGATTGGAGGCTATTTTGTGAAGCCTGATATTTGACTCTGCCATCATGCTTCTTGCATGTTTCAAGAGGTTGATGGCTTCATCATCCACATAAAAATTCCTAAAGATGAACTGCTTCGCGTCTGAGCCGTGTTCCTCTTCACCCAGTTCAGCTGCCCGTCTCAGCCCATAAATAGCCACGGCTAGTGAAGGGCTGTTTCCAAACACATGCACCTTCATGCGGAACTCTGCAACATCCTTAGTGAGGTCATTATCTTGGAACCAAAGGAACCTGAGTTTCTGTGGTCCTCCCTGACCCTGAAACAGTAAAACATTTGCTCAACATCGACAGCGATAGCCACTAACTCCCTGCGAAAGCGCAGCAAAACACCTATCAGCATGTTATTGAGATCTGGTCCACTAAGGAGTGCATCGTTCAGGGAAATCCCTTCACACTGTGCACTGGAGTCGAAGACAACCCGAATCTTCCCCAGTTTCTGGGGGTGATACACTCCAAAAATGGGGAGATACCAGGACTCCTCGCCAGCTTTCGGAGGTGGGGCTGCTTCTGCTTGATCTTTTTCAAACATTTGCTTCATGAAGTTGATGAATTGTTCTTTCATTTCTGCCTTCCTCTGAAGTGTGTGTCGCAGGTTGGTGAGACGTTTCAGAGCTTGGCCTCGGTTGTTTGGAAGAAACCGACGAGGTGTTCGGAAAGGCAACGGTGCCACCCAGTGGTTCTCTTCATCAATGTAGACCTCTCTGTCCATGATTTGAAGGAAGATTGTATATTCAACTGACTGTGCTGGTTTATCATCATGTGGAGTCCTTTGGAAAACTGTGTCTCCCAGGTTATCTGTGTTGGGGACTTCAGCCACTTCAGTGGGGTTAAAAAGAAGTTGCTGTGTGGGAGTGCTGAATTTCTCCTTTTCATGAATTGATCCAGTACATGGCATGAGATATGAGGTGCGTCCATTTTGTAGCACATTCGTCCTGTAGGCGTTCACCTTAGTTTGCCTGTGGGTTCCTCCTAGGCATACCTCGCCAACAATCACCCAGCCTAAATCCAGACGCTGAGCATATGGTGTGTTATGTGGACCATTGCGATGTTCTCGCACTTTATGCACACTCAGAATGTCCCGTCCTAACAACAGAAGAATAGGAGCACTGGAGTCTGCTGGTGGGATTTTGTCGGCGACTGGTACAAGATGAGGAAATAACTGAGCAATGTCAGGGGTGGGAATTTCGGATCTATCGTCCGGGATCATGTTGCAGTCAAGAAGAGGGGGGAGTGCCGTCTTGGTTTTCCCATCAAGTGATGCTACAACAAAATTGGTAGCCTTTCTTCCTGCTCTCTCCATTACACCTGAGCAGGTCTTCAGAGTGTAGCAGGATGGAGCTTCCTTGATACCAAAGTGGTTAAAGAAATCAGACTTGGCTAGTGACCGATTACTTTGGTCATCTAAGACCGCATAAATTTTCTGAGCCTTGTCTGGATGGTTAGCAGGGTATACATGTACTAGACAGATCTTGGAACAGGATCTGGGACCAGGAGCGTTGCCACAGATCTCTGTGCATTTAGATGTGACTTCAAAGGAAGAATCATTTTCTTGCTCCCCACCATGCTGTTGGTCCGTTACTTGAGCCTGCTCCGACCAAGGAGCTGGATGCAGTGCAGAAATGTGTCTGTCGCTGCTGCATTCCTTGCACTTCACTGCAATCTTACAGTCCTTAGCCATATGTCTTGTTGATGCACAGCACCGAAAACATATAGACCTTTCCTTAAGGTATGCCCTCCTTTCATCTAGGAGTTTGCCTCTAAATCCACGACACTTTGCTAAAGGATGTGGCTTGTTGTGTATTGGACACCGATCATGTGGTTCATCTGTTGTCTTTCCAGATGTGCTTTCCTGGCAAGCCGAGGGAAGGGATGACACGTCTGTTTTCCTCACTAGGACAGATCTTTGACTGTTGTACTTCCCAGGTCTTTCTGTTTTTGAATGGCTGAAGCTACTGGGCGTAGAGAAGGCAAAACTTGGGTCATTCCTTATCTTTGCTTGGTTGCAGATGAAGTCTACAAAATAACTGAACGGAGGAAAGGAAACATGTCGTTCTTCTTTGTATTTGGAGCCTTGTACAACCCAGCGTTCTTGCGGTCCAGATGGAAGCTTTTCTATGATAGGATTGACTCCTCGAGCAGTGTCAAGATAAGCTAACCAGGTAGCCAAGTAGCCACCTGCTTTTGCTGACTCTACCTCTACCAGTAAGTCTCCAAGTTCTCTTAGATGCTGGCTGTCTTTGTTGGAGATTCTTGGAAAATTCTCCAGTTTCTGTTGCAAGGCATATTCAATGACCTCAGGAGAGCCATATGTCTCCTCCAATCGCTGCCAAACCATCTGAACACCCTCTAAAGGACTGTGGACATGAGCTGATCTGATCCGCATCGCTTGCGAAGCCGACTGTGGACCAAGCCACTTAATCAGTAGGTCAAGCTCTTCTCTGGCTGATAAATCAAGCCCTTTTATAACATCTAGGAAGGAAGATTTCCAGGCCCAGTAATTTTCTGGATGGTCGTCAAACTTTAAGAGCCCAGAACTCACCATCTCTCTCCTTATCAGGTATTTTACCAAATCTGTCATAAGTGGAGCTTCACGTGGATAGTTGTGAAAGCTGGCAGCATGAGATACTGGGGGAGGTGGCTGAAACGAATAATGTCTCCTTTGTTTGTCATTGATAGTTTCATCTTTAATGCTCAGCTTGGAGAGACGTTTCTCTGTCTTAGCAGGTGGAATGACATGATTTGCTTTCAGTTCAACGTGGTGAGGTGTAACAAGTGATTGCTGTACGACTGGATCATGTTGTTGAGTGTCTGATGGCAAAGAATGGGCCTGAACATACTCACTTGTGCGTTCAAGAGCAACCTGGGCTAAATCCTCGAGAGGCTCAGCTTCGATCTCTGCTGCCGCTTCGTAGACTGCTGCTTCAGCTGAGGCTGCAGTAGCAATGCTCTCTCTCTGCAACACGTACAGTTTGGCCTCTAAGTCCGCTTTGCGTTGTGCTGCTTCAGCTAACATTTTTTGGTGCTCTGCCTCAAGTCGTGCTTTCTCTCTCATCACTGCAGCTTCCTTTTCGGCGTATGAGACCTGTACACGAGCTGCCTCTGCTTTGGCCCTCGCTTTGGTTGCCGCTGCACTGGCCGAAGACCTATTTGATCTGGATGATGACTTAAAGCCTGAGACCTCTGACCTAATTTCGAAGCCTTCCTGCGTCTGGTTGGTGTCATGTTGTTGCTCCATGGCGTAACTAATCACTCAGGGCTACTTTGAAGAACAGTGTGCTGCTTGGCGTTGAATCTCAGCGTCTTAGCCCGCCGTGTGGATGTCCTTTTACTATTCTGTCCTCACACTGGTGTAGCAGAACAATGCTAGACAGATAGCGAACAAAAACTCCCACAATCCATCTTCTGTTTTTTGGTTTAATATTTCTGCAAAACTGATACAACACAACAAATAACAAATCAATTCACGTCGTACACGGTACATATATGTACATGAAATGATGACAAAGCAAATATTTGCAGCTTAAAAGCGGTCATTAACTTATTACTTACAACAACAACTATGAATTTAAACAATACAACAAATATGAATTTAAACAGTATCTGAGTTTTACTCACGGACAAATCTTTCCCAAGGCTGTAACACAAAGAAAATGCTGCACACTGTAGGCTGCTAGCTCATCAACTGAGCACATGGTGAGAAAATGAAACTTAAGAAAATCAACTATACAAATAACCACCAGCAGGCGGCGACAAACAGTTCAGGGATCAGCACAATCAGCACAAAAACAAAGAACAACACATTTGAGTTTAACATTCATTCATGTTCATCAATGTAAAGGAATTTACATGTTTGGTCTCATAAGTTCATAGTTGTAAATTTGCCGATATACATCTCCCACTCTGCTCACCGCTCACGAGAGACACACTGGCTCCATGACAGACCAAACTCCATATTCTCCATCTATAAAGTGGTGCAGCGATTAACTATTTTGGAGGCTAACCCTGAAGTTAGCATCGGCCTGGTTCCCTCCACAAGAAGTCTATGGGATTTTTAAATTAGATTGTAGAACGAAACACAGAAAATAATCTCTGTGACAAACACAAGTTTATGATTCTTACATGTTTGTTTGTAACTAAAGTCTGGTCACACGCTGTCCCTGATTATTTTGAGTATGAATTTGACAGAAAACAACATTTAATTGAACAACAAATCAGATCATAGAACATTCCGATCTTTTCAATCAGTCCTTTTTATGTAACTTCATTAATTCAGGTCTCTGGATTCAGCTGCTCAGAGAGCTCTGTGCTGTTGTCAGGAGCTGCAGGTCAGAAACAAACATCCTGTATTGAACTTTTATGAACAATAAATTCAGGAAACAATGTTGAAAAGGTTCATCTGCACAATAATGTGAAACATGTTTTAATCTAAAACATGAAGTGTGAGTCAGATCAGCTGAAATAGAACCAAAGTAAGTTTTACTTACAAGATGGAGGGCTGATGGCTGAAATCAGAACAAGACAAATAATTTCAGTCACAGTTGTAAATGCCAGATTATCTTTAGTCACTTTATTCCTCTCTTCTACTCACTCAGACTGAGTATCTGTTTAAACTCAGTCTGTTTAGTGCTGACTGTATTTACTTTCTCATCACTTCTGTCTTTAATTTGTACTGAAATCTTTTTCTCTCTCACCTTTCTTCTTTTTGTAAACAATGAATCCAGCAGCACCGATGAGAATGAGAGCAAGAACAACCACTGCAGCAGTGACGAGGACGGTCATGTTACTGGGCTTCACTGTTGAAGACAATAATAGTTTATTATTACTGTTGTTGTTGTTGTTCCCATGCACTCCCCTTCAGCACCCTCTGGTCTCACTCTTACCCCAGTTGGTTCTGATCCAATCTTTCTCCAGTTTGGTGATGATTTCCTCCTTCACACCAGAGAGCTGAAACACACAGTCGTACCTCGTCCAGTCTTCAGGTGTGACTGATGAAAGCTTCAGGTCAACACTCATCTGGAAGGTTCCATCGTGGTTGGGGAGGATCTCTCCGTGGTCCACCTCCTCATGAAGCTCCTCTCCATCTTTCCTCCAGACGAGTGAGGCTCTGTGAGGGTAGAAACCTGTAGCGAGGCAGATGACTGGAGAGGAGGGAGTCTTCTGGAGGAGAGACACTGAGGGAAGCTCTGGAGAGAGATCAATTAAACTGTTTCTAGTTTGAAACAATGAGACAGCAAACTGACTTAACTCATGCTAAGTGTACACTGACTATCACATTCTGAGCATCGATGGACATTTTCAGAACAGCCAAAATGTCAGTGTCTACTGATTGGTTAGGACGACATTGAATCTTACAGCTATAAAAAATAAACAGAGAAAACAATGTAATGTCAGACTGACTGGAATGAAAACACAACAGCAGTTCAGTCTGAGCAGACTGTATGAACTGTACTGCACTTAATGGACTGTATTGTGTCCATTAAACTTCATCAGGTCAGGTGATTCTACCTGTTCTCAGCAGAAAGCTCCTCCCATAGTCCACATACTTCTTCAGCCACTGAGGGTAAATCACTGTGAGGAAATTCTGATTGAACTTCATTCTAGCTTTGTCAGTATCCCATCTCAGTTTGGTGCTGACAGCCTGTTGTTTTGGAGCGATCCATGTTTCTGTCTTCAGGTCGACTGATATGAAGTCTTCTCCATCATAACCATACTGAGTAAAACCAACAACCTCTCCGGTCTCATTATCCCACTCACAGCCAGTCACCCTCTGTAAAATGTGAACACCTTAGACAGAGACAGAGAAAGAAACACCTCACCTCATCACTTTAAGGTTTAACATGCCAACAATGAACAGTGATGCAGCTTCGCTGGTTTGAGTCCAAACTATTACAGCGGGGACTAACACAAAAACAGTTTTCTCTAGTTTTGTACTATAATAGTTATATTCTGTGTGTTAAAAAATGTCAGGTCGAGCGTCAGTTCTGTGAGTCTTTGACTGGTGAAGAGATTCACCTACCTGTGTGCAGGAAGGAGTTTAGTAAGAGGAGGACATATATGCTGGGTGTGTCCTGTATGTGTCTCTGTGTGAGACCAAGCTGCCACATGTTAGTTTGTTTCAACTTATTCTGCCAATTTGTTCCTGATACATTGTTGATTTAACCTTTAAGTTATGTGTACATGTATCCAGATGACATATTGTTTATCTTTTAAGTGATGTTTAAATGCAGCCAGTATTTATAATGTGTATCTGCCTTCACACCAGACTGTGGTGTATTATTTGGAGTTGTTTGATTCCTACTTCCTCTCCTGTGAGAAGTTTAACCCTGTAAATATGGCTCATGGAGTATATTTAGATTTACAATCATTGTGTATTGTTGTATTTACTTTTTGTTTTTAATAATAGAATCACTGTGAAGGATTACAGAATATGTATCCTTCATGGATGCATTAATAATGTAAGCTACCTTTGTTCTCATGCACTTTTTGTGTTACTGTGTTTTGGCATGTATGTAAATATATTGATCTATATTTGCTGTTGTACAGAAATCATCCATTCTGTCATTCATCCATCTGATCGAGTGTTCCCAACTCAATAATGTCACACAGTGGTGATGGGTGTCTTGTAATGGGTTTTTTATCTTATGATTTTCATGTTTTATTTTGAAAGGTAACTGTAACAGGTCACTTGCCCTTCCTTTTGTGTCACCATTCTGGCATCTCCCCTAATCCCTGATTGTTTCCACCTGTGTCACCCCTCCTCATGTATAGCCTTCGTCTTCCCCTGTCCTTGTTGCCAGAGTATTTCGTCCTTTGTGTACCTCCAGCCCATGACCACAGCCATTGATTCAAGCCAAGTATTTATTTGTATTCTAGATTCCTTTGTTTTCTCCTCAAGAAGAGTGATATTTTGTTTGCAGTATTTTTCAGCTCAGTTTAGTAGCTAGGTTTTGTTTGTAGTTTGTTTTTTCCCTCCTCTTGGAGTGTTTTCTGTTCTTTGTTATTTTGTTAGAAGTTCAGTGAAGTATAATATTTTGTAGCCTAAGCATCCTCCCTTTTGGAGCGTTTTCTGTTGTTAATATTTCATAGTAAATCCTCAATAGAGTAGACCAGTTTTCAACCTATTATTTTACCTCTGTTCGGAGTGAATTTCTGTTTCTGTGTTTTGAGTATTTGTCCTTGCCTTGTCCCCTTTTTCCTGTTTCTAGAGATAGGTAGTGTTTCATAGCCTCTTGTGTTGTCACTCTTTCTTAGGAGTGGATTCAGGAATTTTTGGAATAAAAGCTTGGTTATACTGTTCTCGCTCTGCTTCTGAGTCCTCCTCCTAGCCTAGGCCTGACAAATAAACAATTTAAAGGTTCTCTGATCCTCGTGTTTAATGTGCACACCAGTCAGATGTTCCGTGGTCCAGTCGTCCCCTGAAGCAGTATTAGTCAATAAAGTATTCAGTCTTTTTCACTGTGCATAATGGAAACTTTCTTTCAGCCCAGGGAGGCTGATAAAATCAATTCCAAATATTTCTGATACATATCTGATACATATCTATTTTCATAATTATAAAGAACAGTTCATGAAGTAAAAGGTGAAATATAACATAGTACATACTGTACCTCCACTTTGGTTGAAGCGCTGTTTCAAACTATTGATTTCAGCTTTGAAAAAAGTTTGCTGCCCCTCATAACATGATCCTTTGTAATACTCCAAGTGTTGAGGATCATCTTCGAATAATTTTTTCACCCAGTCATGTTTTGGTTCGAGTATCTTTTTGCTGCCGTCACAATAAACCAAGAGATTTTCATCAACCACTGCAGATACAACAAACTCCGAGAAATCTGGGAGTCCAGAAGATGCAGTGACGATATACTTCAGAGAGTGTTTCACTGCAGGACAGAAGAGGTTCATATATCAGTATAAATACACACATTGTTACGACCCAGCTTGATAGGGGAAAGGGAAGCAACATAAAACCAGGTGTAATTGGTAAATTAAAGTGATTTATTGGCCAGGTGTATGTGGTCAGTACTATCTAACTGTGCCTGGCCCAGTCCGCAGACAATTAACGAGTGTTTCATTCGCTGTATCGTGACCATTTGAAACCTGATAAGTCACTGAGAGGGGAGTACAGGTTTCTGTCCGACGCGCTGAATCCAAGGAGAAACATGAAGCCGTTACTGCAGTTTGTTGGTATTTATTTTACCCTTTCAGTGAAAAGTACTCTTGTGCATACATTTTTGTGGATGGACTTGCAGAAATGGTCTATGTTATGGTAAAAAAGCAAGGGTACCTCACGATTCGATTCGATTACTATTATGGGAGCTTCGATTCTTCGATAATAACGATTGTCGATTCGATTCGATTATTGGTGCCACGATTCTTCGATTATTGCTATTTTTAATGCTATTTTCCATACAAGATTGGTTTTGTCTTCATCTGTGGCTACATTTGTAAATAAATAGCCTATCAATTAACTCAAAAAGCTGCCATATGGAACAAAAGTGCATCCTTTCAAATTAAATAATTCAATTTATTCAGTCTGGATTATGGATAGGATAACTTAACAAAAAAGCTGCCATATTCCAAGGGAACAAATTGCATTCTTCTGAACAAAAGTGCATAATTCAACTGAACTCATGGATTAAAGCAAAAAAAATCTTTTGACTGAAATGTTTTTTTGAGCTATAGCCAAGTCATATTCCCAATTTGTAATTTGTGAAACACGTTACAGGGCACGTTACTTGACACGTCCTAAAAAATTAAGATAAGATTTACATCTTCACCCCACACCATGTTCTCTAATGCAGACATCAAGTTTAAATATTTGACCAACAGTGTTTTACAGGAGGATGATCTGAACAGCTGTTCTATTCACATTTAAAATGATTTTTGTCTTTTCAATGTCATTTTCAATCTAGGAAATCAAACTGTGCCTTTTTTTGCCAAGCTTTTGCTCTTTCAAATAATCAACCATCTACAGAACTTTTCAGCAAGCTATTTTTCTACTTCTTCTCATCATCATTATCATTAATTATTATTAATAATAATATTGTTAAAGTGAGCCTCTTATCGTTAACAGAAAAATACATCATACAAACAGCAACTTTTGCAGTCTTGTCAGTCTGATGGGAGTTATCACCTTTCTGTCATCACTAACATGCTGTTAATAATCAAAGAAGCTCTGAGGCTTTACATTTGTTCTATATGTTATAATACAAGATTTCTGTAATGAGCTACAATCAGGCAACATTTATGATTTCGTACAGGCGAACTAACCAAAAACTTCTTATTGATTATTATAAAGTTTCAGGGCGTTCCTGTAACCATGGCAACTCACGGTGCCAGAGGGGAGGGAGAGACACTGAATGAAGCCGTTTACACAGATACACTGCAGACAAAGTCCAGACTATAGTTGTTATTGCACA
>CAEMYA010001732.1:11409-32606 GCA_903131615.1 Diplodus sargus | reverse complement strand
TCAGACCAGCACCTTGATGGTAGCTGACTGCCATCGGTGTGTGAGTGAGTGAGTGAGTGTGTGAGTGAGTGAGTGAGTGAGTGAGTGAATGGATGAATGAGGGCAGCAGTGATGTATAAATGCGTCTATTTACCAAATATTGTCAGACTGCTTGTAGAGCTTAAAGCTCCTGACTGAGCTCCACATGTGCTTTAAAACCATCAGACTTCACTGAACTGAAGCTGCTGTTAACGCTGTCAGTGACTGTCAATATAATGTGACTTTAGATTTTACATTTGTGTTGTTGGCATTATTTGGGTCGAGCCTGTGTTGGTTCTTGTTTCTGTTTTAAGGTGCTCAGCAGTCTGTCAGGTCCAGTTCCACACTGATGGTTCTGTTGTTCACTGATGATGCTCTTGTCGTGTTTCAGGTCACTTCAGGCAGCGCTTCATCATTTCTGTACAAACGTTTGAATAAAACATGAAAACTGTCAAACTGTGTGTTGTGACTGTTTCTGATGTTTCTGTGTTCAAACTGGGATCAAAGAAATAAAAGTGATTTTAATTTCTGGGTCTGATTCTGAGATGATCTCTATTTTACAGACATTAAAACAGTTTGAATGAAACAATATTTCAGATACGTCAGATTTAAAACAGCTTCTAATTAACAGACTCATGAATGGAGATTTAAACTGAATATTAATAAACCCAAAAGATAATTTTAATCCTGACACAATAAACTGTAGAAATATGAGCTCCTAAAGTCTCATTAGATATTTTTCATCTTGTGCAATTACAGTTTTTTCCAGTTGCTGACACACTAAAATGACGTGCAAAGCACAAATATTTAAACTGGCACACAGAGAGCAAAACTTCTTCTCAAGTCTCCAAAACTTTAAACACATTTTCTGCTTTACACACATTTTGCAATTCAAAATGGCACATTTTAAATGCACTGAACACGGTTCTCTGCATAAGACACAACAATCTGACATAAAGTCACATGTTTGTCATTTCCAAACACTGACATTCAAAATGACACTATATGTGCCACCTGCCAAACACTTGTTACCGTATTTGTTACCACTTCAATCAGGAAGTCAGCACTAAAAGACCACAGGTGAGTTATTTTTTTACAACAACAATGGAACATGTTGCAGAGAGAGGAAGAGGAGGAGGGAGGGTGAGAATGAGAGGGGGAGGAGGAGTGAGAGGTAGAGCTGGTAGAGGAGGTCAAAGAAGACAACAACTTTCAAATGAAATCAGAGCAACCTGCCATCAACCATGAGCTGATGCATTGTCACATTTTTTTTCTGCAATTTTTTTATTTTTGTTCGCTCCCATGTAAATATATCTGCTGTGCATATGTTACACTGACTTGTACATGAGACGTGACAGTGGAGGACTTGAACCTTTCTGAGTAATAAACCATTAACATAACTTCCTTGCGGGGGCTAACAAGTCACCTCCTACTTATACAACGTGCTTAAATATGAGTCATATTTCAGAAAAGCGCCCATTTGTGGTTGTTAACCAGAGTTAATTATAATCTCACAGCTGTCTGTGTTGCTGTTTATCTGCCACAAATCTTAAACTTCTTCCAGATATTGAGTTTACTGAGACTTTGCTGTTGTAAACATTGTTGTTCCGACTAACAGTCACAGGAGTCATTTCTTGGTTTTGTCACATTTTTAGATGTGTAGCCTGTATTTCTAGTTTGCACTTGCCCTCCAATAAACAGCATAATAATAAACAGTGTTTTATTGCTTTTTAAGAACCGCAGCTGCATTGCATGTTTTCCAAACCTCAGTATTATGATGATGTGAATAAACTCATGTTGACAATAATTTGTTGACACAAATGAAATGGCAACTACACTCACAGCTACATAGGATACAAGAAGTTAGCTTTCTATAAGTACTTTGCTTAATAATTTTGCATTAATTAATCTACATATTGTGTTATTAAGGCCTGAAAAAATGTTGGCACTGCCCTTTTCTGACCATGAGCCCCTGCCCCTCTATAATCATGTGCAGTGAGTAACATAGTCAAACTGGGTGTAAAGAAGGAAAAGAAACATCAGTAAATCAAACACTACTTATTTACACCAACAAAGAGCTCTGATGGGCGCAACTTTTTGCCACATTTAGCAACTAACCCTATTAAAAAAAACAGATGTGAATTTTTTTTGTTACTTTTGACCAGATTTACAATAACATTTGTGAACTTTGTGATATTTATTTTTCTTGTTAAAGTATGATGTCAATGTTAAATCCAAATGTTAAATATAAAATCCAACGCCACACACACAATTATTACCCGTCCAGCCGTGCGAGAACCAGCTCCTCAAATCCTACCTGTCAGAACTTTACCTGCTCATCTTCTGGAGCGTGCCGGGCTCGAGGCCCTGAAACGCCTCCGACACGGAACGCTGTCCCCGCCTGGGATTACCCCGAAAATAAAAAAGTCAAAACAACAAAAGAGTGCCCGAAGGAAAGGAAAAGCCGATGAACGACACTCACCTGGAATATAAGTATTCAAACCACAAGTCTGAAACAAAAACACTGGGAGCTGTGTTCTCTTTTCAATAGAAATCCGGCTAAGCTAGCAGATGTTTGATGCCTTGAACTATGTGCTGAGACCCTGTTTGTACTGTTGCTGAAGTTTGGTGCTGTTCTGAGCATCATTTGTGGCTTTTTGACGGCGGTTTCTTGTTGGAGGTGTATACTGCAATGTATTGTTATCATGCAGCCATTTCTGAGGTTGCTATAACTACATAAATCAGCGGTCTGCTAACTTGATCTCTTGAGGGGCGTCTTACTCTGTGTCACAGTGTGTTAGACCATGGATTAAATTTACACAGGAATATCCCTTTAATGAAGTCAAACCTTGTGTGATCAGATCTGGCGGCATTAAGACAACAGAGGAGGGTTGTGATGGGGAAATAATCCAACTCTCACCTGAATTCACTCTTTTCTTTCTCTTCACACCTGCAGCACATCACTGATTACACGACTCGTATCCAATGAAAACGTGGGTGAGGTGTGTTTGTGCGTGTGTATATGTGTGTGTGGCAACAAAAGACTCCACAGGTGAGCAGGTTCACTGGTAGCAGGTGATGGTGTGATGAAGGCTCAGTCAGTCACAGGTCATGTTGGAGCAGGTTCACCTGTGAAACACACAACTGTATAAAGGATGTTAGAACATGTTCTCAGGAACACTTCATAAACTGTTGTCATTGAACAGGTTGATTGTAAATGACTGCACTCTGGTTTTATTCAGGTTTTATTTATTTATTTATTTATTTATTTATTTATGTTGTTTATTTCGGGCATGTCAATTCATCATCATCACATTTCATTATTGTTCAAATAATACAATACACATGGCCGAAAGGGAAAAGCGGGAGAAGCCAAAGCTTATCTAGTCCCGCCCCCATTACCCACAGGATAAAATCTTCATCCTAATCTTTTCTTATCTTTTGCATTTTACATTTTTACCTAACAATTTCTTTAACTATGACATTTGACAAAACATATTACAGCAGTAGCATACAGAGCTGAATTCACATTGTTGATACACATTATAACAACATCCTGCTACGTACAACTGGCATTGGCCTTGGTTCATACAAGTTTCTCAGGTTCAACTTATTGTTTGGGTACAGAATGTTTTTTGTTATGCACACATGCCGTCTCAACACAGTGTCTGTTGATTCGTGCCTCTGACCTTTATCAACCCTCCTGTATTAATCTGTACTGGTAAACGGTTGAATTTACATATTTTTTCTTAAAACTACTTAGTGTTGCTGATTTTTTGACATCATCTTCTAGCTCATTCCATAGTTTAACACCTGTTACCGATAAGGAAAAGGATTTTAACGTAGTTCGTACGTTCCTTTGCCTGAAAATCATGTTCCCTCTGAGACTGTAACTCTTCTCTCTGTCTAGGAAAAGTATTTGCAGGTTGTGAGGGAGGCTTTTGTTAGCTGCCTTATACATCATTTGTAGTGTGCGATAGTTTATTAAGTCATATAGTTTGAGTATTCTTGATTGGATAAATAACTGATTTGTGTGTGCCCTATAGTCGGCATAATGTAAGATTCTCAAAGCTCTTTTTTGGAGTATTAACAAAGGCTGTGTGGAGCCTTTATATGTGTGTCCCCACACCTCTGCACAGTATTGCAGGTGTGGAGAGACTAGTGCGCAGTACAACAGATGAAGTGCTTTTTGATTTAGTATTTTTTGTGCTTTCCAGAGTATGGACACACTCCTGGCCAACTTCCTTTTTAACTGTCTTATATGTGGCTTCCAACTTAACATGTCGTCGATAATCACGCCCAATACTTTATTCTAATGGACCCTTTCAATATTCACTCCGTTTACTTGAATGTTAGTACTGTTGTTGCAGCCTTTTTTCCCAAATAGCATATATTTTGTTTTCCCAAGATTTAGTGATAATTTATTTATATTAAACCACACATGAAGTTTGGCCATTTCATGATTTACTGTTTCCACAAGTTGGTTCAAGTCACTCCCAGAACAGAAAATATTTGTATCATCCGCGAATAATATTAATTTCAGAATATGTGACACTTTGCATATATCATTTATATATAGTGTAAACAGCTTTGGACCCAGAACTGACCCCTGTGGAACCCCACAGACTATGTCCAAGCGAGTCGATGTGTTATCACCTATTTTAACATATTGGGATCTCTTGTGTAGATAACTCTTGACCCACTGCAGTGCTACACCTCTAATGCCATATCTCTCCAGTTGAGCTATTAAAATATCATGGTTAACGGTGTCAAATGCTTTTTTCAAGTCTTTTCAAGTCAAGTTTTTAAACAGCGTGAAGTCTCAGAGTTAGAATCTTTATGATTGTATTGTTACTGAGAAAATGGATTTCAAGCTTCCTGTCATTCAAACACATGAGCTCAAGAGATTTTTATGATTTGTTCTACAATATGAAATTAAAAAGACGTGAACATTAAACAGAGGTCGTCTGGAACATAAAACCAAATGTAAATTAATTGATTGCAGTTTTCTCACTGATATATTTTCAATATTTTGCTCATTTTCTTCCCATTTGAGACACAAATTGTTAGAAATAGGTTTGTATGGAAAAATAAAGTTCCATGTTAAATCTGAATGTGTCCACTTTCACATTTAGATTTAACTCTTCACTTTCTTTGTTTACATATAAACATGTGTTGCTCTCAGTCAGGTGTGTGCACCTCTGTCAACATACAGTTAAAACACCAATAAAACAGAATGCAATCATTTGCAGTTCATTTGTCCGATATTTTATTAAATACTGGAGACAAAGACGAGATATTTCAGGTTCAAACTGATAAACTATGTTGAACATGTTCTCAGGAACACGTCATGAACTGTTGTCAGTGAACAGGTTGATTGTAAATGACTGCACTCTGGTTTTATTCAGGTTTATACACAGTGTGACTCAGAGTTAGAATCTTTATGGTTATATTGTTACTGAGAAAATGTCTTTCAAACTTCCTGTCATTCAATGTTCGCTTCGTTCTGGTGGCAGGAGTGATTGATGCTGTGGGCGTCGACTTGTCTCCCTTCCCGCTGCAGACACTCGCAGGTTTCTGATGATATTTTTGTGAGGCATCATCACTGCTGTGTGTGTGTTTGTGTGTTTGTGTGTTTTGCGCATGTTACCGGTATTCTTTGAATAAACACATCACAAACTGCTCAACACAGTTCATCATCATCTGCTCTGAGCTGTATGAATATGAACTGACAGGATTTTCACATCATCGTGATTTTCTTTCTCTCCGTCCGTCTTTCTGCCTTCTTCCTGGAGGTTGGTGCTTGTTAGCAACATGTTGGAATACTACAGTTATATATCATCAAAAACTAAACTAGGGGGGGCCATGTGATGCGAAGAGAGTAGGAGAATGAAGACGGAGCTCCCGGACTGAACATGCTTTTTTAACATCTCAGAGATAGTTTAAGACTGCCAAAATAACACAGCTGAAAGAGTAATGTCGTTGCGTGATTTTTGGACAAAAACACCCGAGAACAGACGAGTTTTGCGATCCAAACCTCAACCAAACAAGTCAAAACCGGAGAGATTTGATAAGATGGCGGAAGGCGAAGAAATAGACAGCCTGGTGGCGGAGATAAGGAGTGTTCGCTAAACTCAGCTCCAGTCTGGATATCAAACTCGACCAGATAGCCAAATCAGTGAGCTCTGTGTGCGAAAATGTAAAAGTTGTCGAGAGGAGGGTGGAAGAAGCAGAGCAGAGGATCTCCGATACCGAGGACACAGTGACGCAGCTGCTAGCTAAACTTGAGCACACCGAGGCGCACCTGAGTGATGCTATCAACGGGCTGGAGGATCAGGAGAACCGGTCCAGACGCAACAACATAAACATCATCAACCTACCAGAACGCACGGAAGGAGACAACGCCAAGGACTTCTTCGAGACGTGGCTGCCAAGAATCCTGAACCTCATGGTTAAAAACGACCGGATCAAGATGGACAGATGCCACTGCAGTCCTGCACAACTCCGGACGGAGTCGACGAGACCGAGGATTGTCTACATTCGGCTTCACAACTTTGTACATAAGCAACTGGTCATGCAGCGGGCACGAAGCATGGGTGAAGTCGTCGTCTCGGGAGCCGCATACATTTCTTTGAGGATTTTTCACTCGTGGTGGAAAAGAAGCGGCGTAAGTTTCTGGAGGTAAAGAAGTCTTTCCGAGCACTAGAGATCCCTTACAGGATGCTTTTCCCCGCGATACTGCGCATCACTCATGATAACAAGGCTCAACTATTAAAAACCACAGCAGATGCGGAGAGGTATGTTACATAAGGACAAGACATGATGGACAAATCCAGTGGGATCCACATTTAAGTCCAACAAGTTCAGTTATGGACTGTGCCTATATAGAGTTTAAAGGTCCCATATTATACTGTTTTTCATCAATTTCACACAGCTGTCAGAAGTCCAAAAACTCTGTATTCGATATGCATTGCCCCAAACACATCCCTGCTCCTGAATTCCAGCTGTCTAAAAGTCTCTCTACAGGCTCTATTCAGAGCAGCCTGTTTCTGTGCCTGCACCTTTAAATGCTAATGAGCTCCGTCTGTCAACGCCTACTTGGAGAGCCCTTCTGTTGGAATTATGAAATACATGAATATTATCAGTTTTTCACATGCTGCAATTCATAACCCTGCTTTGCTTAAAGTCTGTGGAATGTTGCAGAAGGTCGAGGCTAACCACAAGACACATATATCTGCTTATCCGCACGACAACAATGTTGTTATCTGTATTCTGTGTTAACCAATCGTATTACGACATATTACGATCACGGCCACTGCTTTTGAATAAAAGGATGTGCAAGGGGAAGGTATCTTTGGAAGACTGCTGGTCAGACTCACAGAGCTGACATCCGTACTTCCCCTCTGCCCAGAAAGACAAAATACTCTGAGTCCGTGTCTGATTTCATGGTGTTCATTAGTGTTGAACCTAACACCTTCCTGCTACATCACTCTCAGGGAGAGGATTCCCCTTGCGTTAGCAGTAGCATGCGCTAATGTTTACGGTGGATGTATCGCTATGGCTCACGGAGATTTTTCGGTTCAACTGAACCAGTTTGACCCAGAATCGGACCCAGAAGGAGAGGCTCCTGAAGAACTACAGACTCTGAGGCTGCAGCAGGACGTTTCAGAAAGGTTAGTGTGTCTGAATAATGTTAGTTTGTTCGTGTGTGTTATTACAGTTACTGCCAGGTAGCTAATGGCTAACAGGTAGCTAATGGCTAACAGCTAGCGAAAGTTGTGTTTGTCTCCAACACAGTTTCCAAACTCTTGGACACTGTTTGCATCGTCTCTGTCTCCAGTCTGCACATGTTTCCAGACATTTTACTGTGAACCAAGCTCCCTTGTAATATTATTAACATTAAACTCGCTTCAAACGCCATTGAATAGCGGACCGAAACAGAGCTAACTAGTTAGCCGATTTTCAGCGGACTTCACCAGACTCGTAGGCAACTGTAAATACTATCAAACCGCAGCGACACTTACCTGTGACTCTGGTGCAGTTGCTGGGTCCGGTATGGTTGGGACTGATCCTTTTGCGAGGGTCAGTGTCAAGGCAAAGCCAGCTTTGTACTGACCCTCGTTACTGAAGCAGTCCGATGTGAAGTGGTTAGCAGACACACACAAGCTAACACGAAGCACAGCCGGCACGTTGTCTTAAAATATGAAACGCAACCAATCTTCTGTTGTTCTGTAGCTGGGACAGAATATAGACACTGATGTTGAATTTTACAACCAACAAGCAATTTGCGTGTCTAGCTCTGAGCGACAACGTTGTGAAACACTGCTATCTTACCGCTGGACACCGAACTTCACCTCGGGGATGAACGCCCCCCTCGAGGATATCACCAATCACAGCGCAGAGGAGGCGGGACTATGATAATGACTCCTTTCGTTACGTAATGAAAGGAGCTGAATCTGAACAGCCTGTAGGAGCGCCGTGTTACCAGTGAGTGAGTGCAGGAATCACTTGTTTTCCTCATTCTGGGAGTTGGCAGGCTCAGGGAGGACCAGCTTATATATGTGGAGACCAGAGAAAACGTGTTTTTCATAATATGGTACCTTTAAGATGATATCATGGCTGATGATTCAATTCAGTGGAATGGAGTATTTTGAGGTTAAGTTTGCTGGCATTAATATTAAGTAACACCATCATGATGTGTTTAAGGAAATAATGAACGAGAACGAGACTTAAAGACAGACAATACAAACAATTAGAGCGGCGTTGAATTCAATTTTGGATGAGAAAGCATCAAGGTCATTATTTTACCAGAGACAACGACTGTATGAGTATGGAAACAAACCTAGCAAATACCTGGCACGCCTACTAAATCCAAAGCAGAGTAACAACACTATAGCAGAAGGGAAAAAAGGAAAGGGAAAAGGCATTTTGATAAGAAAACCATTAGCTCTGTCTTTGTCTTTGTCTTTTTCTCCAAAATGAAATTGCCAACATTAACTGAAGAACATCAGAAATTTCTGGTGAAATCCATCCAGGAGAAGGAAATATTAGAGGCAATGACTGGAATGCGCAGTGGGAAATCCCCGGGCCCAGATGGGTTCCGGTGGAATGGTTAAGGCCTTTAAAAATAAAATCACTCCTTACCTAGCCAGGACCACAGTTTCAACATCACACACCGTCTACCAGAAACAATGTCACCAGCCAACATCTGTCTGATCCTGAAAAAGAACAAGGACCCTGAAGCCCCAGCCCCTTATAGGCCCGTATCACTCATTAATGTAGATGCAAAGATACTAGCTAAAGTCTTGACTTTGAGACTTGAATCATTGATACCAATATTAGTTAAACCTGATCAAACAGGCTTTATTAAAGGGAGGAGCTCCTCTAATAATATCAGAAGGCTCCTGAATATAATACAGTTAGCCAATGATAATGGTGTACAGGGCCTGGTGGTATCAGCCGCCTGTCTCCACGACTCCTCTTTCCTTCAGCATTATCCACGTTGTATGTTTAACGTTAGCTTGATTGACGCTGTGGCTGGGCGCTACTGCTGCCTTCAGAAATATAAACTTGCTGTGTCTTTTCAACAGTGCTTTCCCGATTGTGTTACTGTGCAGGTAGTTGTATGCTTCTGTGCTTTTGTAACTGCGTAATTCTCCGCCATCAACACCTTCAGAAAATATAAGGTAATTAACTGTCGATGTAACGTTAGCTAACATCTCTCATCTGCCCACTCCGTGAGAACTGACGGTGAGGCACTGTGAGAACTGTCCTCACGACTTATTAAGACATCCGTACTGTGTGTCCACCTCCGATTTTTATCCATTTTGTCGCTTTCTTTGTGTTAAAAGCCGGTTTTTAGAGCGAGCCAGCTCAACTGGAAGAGCATAACCGACTACTGCTATGAACCATGGGTAAACTCATGAAGTCAGGGATAAGGTGAATAGGGTGGACAGTGCACCAAGCAACTCGAATGCTAAACTGATTGGAATACTCTTGTATGCAGCGAGAAAGACCATTCTCAAGCTCTGGATTTCTGACGACACCCCTTCACTGGACGAATGGTATAAGGAGGTACTGAGTATGCTCCCTCTGGAAAGACTGACCTACACCATTCATGACAATGTGGACGGATTTATTAAGATCTGGAAACCAGTATTGGACACGGTGGACCCCTCTAATCTGAACTTTGTCCTGTCTTTTTAATGACAATGGAGCTGGCTACAGCATATTATAGTACTTCGAATGTGAAGGTATTATCCCAGTGGTGTGTGTGTATATATATGTACAGATTTATTTATTTAATTATTTATTTGTTTATTTTATAATTATTATTTTATTTATTTATTTATTTAATTTTTTTCCCCTTTATTTATTTATTCATTTGTTGTTTTGTCTGTTTGTTAGTCCTTCTGTATTTGTGTGTTCTTGTTGTTAAGGTAGTTCAGTTGAAAATTATAAAAAAGAACTGAAATGTGAATATGTGTTGACAGAACTCAATAAAAAGCTTTATTTTAAAAAAAAAAAGAGGAAAAAAAAAACTAAACTAAATGCCCACAACCCAAATATATTCAGTTTACCGTCACAGAGGAAGAAGTCAATTAATCGTAACAGCTCTAGACCTGCTCTAGTTTCACCAGATGGTTTGTGGTTGGGTGTATGTACTGGGTGTGTGCCAACCAAGTATCACATCCTCTTTTGAGAAGGGTGCTATTTCCTGATAATCTCGTGCCCTGCAAACTTTCACTTGAGGTTTAACTGTTAAAACTAGGGCCGGGACTTTGACGCGTTAATTACGATTAATTAATTACACAAAACATGCATTAAAAAAATTAACGCATTTTAATCGCACTAATTTTTGCACCGCGGAACGTTTCTCACTGGATGAGTTTCAGGGGTATCGATTATACTGGAGCACCAACTAACGTTCATGCATAGCATTCATGACTTCAGACAACAACAATGAACGAAGAAGCAGATGAGACCGCTTTGGTTGGCCCCGTGGATGGGAAATTTTGTTTTAAAAAGCGGACGGATGGCAGCGTAGACAAGAGCACGGTTGTGTGCAAATTATGCCAGAAGGAGTTCGCGTGTCACCGCAGCATATCAAGCCTCAGATATCACCTAAATGCTAAGCATACAACAGCTAGCGTTAGCGTGGGAGCTAGCGTGGACGTCAGCTCGACTTTGAGTACAAGGACCCAAAACAAAGTGGTATAGTTTACAGAAGGTCTACCTACCTATAGGCTGCCCGAATCTCTGAAATGTATTCCTAAATATGCTATTGCTACACTTTATGGCAAAAATTGCACTGGTCTGTTGGTCTTGGAAAAAACAAACAATGTTTTGTTGCTTAAGCTTAAGCTTATGTATTCAGTCATTGTTCAATGGTATACTAAAATCCATGTGAAAAAAATTGCTTCTCACTGTTGTCAGGGCAAATATTTATATGCGATTAAAATGTGATTAATTTCGATTAATTAATTGCAAAGCCTCAGATTAATTCGATTAATTTTTTTAATCGAGTCCCGGCCCTAGTTAAAACATAAAATTACAGAAATGTGAGGAATAAAAAACTATCTATTGTATTTTTTACTCTCATGAATGCTGCTCAGTGGTTCCAACATGTTTGTGCCCCATCAACTGTGAAGCTACATTTACACTGACAGCATTTAGTAGACGCTTTTGTCCACAGCGACTTACAATAAGAACATTTGTCACAAGAGAGAAACCACAACGTATCACCGCCGATGGAGGAAAAGAAATATAGAAACATTTGTACATCTGAGGAAGCTGTGGGTTTACTGAGGGCAGTGTGGGCAGAGGAGATTGATTATGATTATTATTGTTAAAGATTATATTTTTGTGTGTGTGTCTGTGTCTGTGTCTGTGTGAGAGTGTGAGAGAGAGAGCTGCGTGTTACCTGAGGGCAGTGTGGGCAGAGGGAAACAGTTTGTGTCTGATACTCTGACACTCCTGTGAAATGAGCTCAGGTCCTCTCCATCAACTCCAGGTCCTAATGTGTTCAACTGAACTGAGTTTAAACACACAGTATTAACTTCCGCCACGAGGAATCTCTCAATCTAACCGATGACAGAAAGACAGTTTGAGGTGTTGTGAAGCAGCGTGGAAGTTGTCAGAGTTAAAACATGTGGCATTGACGCTTTAGTTCTGAAAAATTCATATAGGATGTGTTGCAGACTGCTTACAGGCTAAGAAACCGCAACAGTTTGTGATGAACCAATCAGGATGTTGAGGTTTTCTGTGAAGTTCCCTCATATAGAGCCTCCATCAGTGAGGTGAATCCTCAGAAGACATCGACAACTATGGAGCTTCTTCCTCTCGTGTGTCTCTGTCTGCTGAGCTGCTCTGGAGACGGTAAGAAAACTGATCATCATCACTGACAGTTTGTCATTTCACTTTATGGATAGGATTGATGGGATCGATTATAGAATGCTTCGGGTATGGAAGCCGAGAACGACCATGGATTTTTCTTTTTTTTTTATCCACTGTTTTCTTGTGATAACGATATAATTAAGTGTGTGTGTGTGTGTGTCTGTGTGTGTGAATGAGTCAGTCAGTTAGTGTAACGACTGTAAATAACCTTTAATGTGATCATTGTTAATAAGAACATCTTGTTTTCATTTAGTTAACTGATATTCTTTGAAGCCAGGTTATTATTTATTAATTAATTATATTAGACACTAAATACGGGACTTTTATTTTGAAAGCGTCTTGCTGTTAACAGAGGACACCCGTGTTCTTGTGAATCGTGTGTGTCTGCGTGTTGGAAGTGTGCCTGCATGGTTTTTGCTGAACGTGATGAAAATGATTTAATTAGCAGCTGGCTGATAAAGGGCACAAGCTCTTACGTGTGTCCGAAGGTGTGTTCGAGTGTACAAGGTTCCTGTAATACAGTGGTTCCCAACGTTTTTTCCTTGAAGCCCCCCTTGCCTGTGTCCAAGACAAGCCAACTACACACACACAGTTTAATTTCTGAACAGAATAGGCCTATCTCATAGGGCTGTTGGTGATAAATAGCTTAATGAATTTAAATGTGGACCAAAACTATGTTTCAATTTGGATTAGACAGAGTTTTGATTATACAGCTGTGTGTGTTATTGGGATTTTATAAATTAAATGAGCACAAATATAATTTTGGTAACCTCACAACCTCAGAGCAGACAAAGTTGTGTGCACCCCCTGCGATCTCTGGACCCCAGGTTGGGAGCCACTGCTGTAATAAACACTTTGGACCATCAGTTAGAGATTCTGACCATCAGTCAGCCGGGCATGCTAAAACATATAGCTGAAGCCTTGCTAATTGTCTTCTTAGATTACGCACATTAATGTTTATATTATCTGTAATAACAAGGCATAATGCTATTTCAGCCTGTGTCAGGCCTTGACTGAATAGATATGTGACGCGGTGATCGATGTGCTCCTGCTCCTCTGACACTAAGTGCGTTTACATGCACAGCTTAGTCAGATTAGAGCCATAGTTCAACTATGCTGCTCAATCAGACAACTGCAATTGTTAGAGTATACATGCCGGTGAGAAAATTGAATTATTCGCCACCAGCTGACAACAAATAGTGAGGAGAAGCTACATCTTTGTACATTTCGTATAAGGTGTACATGATAATTACACAAACTAGATGCACAATGCCCAGATAGCAAAATTCTTCTGGCCCACATCTGGCCCACACCTGACATGTTCATCCGGCCCACATACCGCATGGAATGATGGCACTTGGGTGCTCCACTTCTATTTGCCGAAAGTGGGCCACAACCAAGCCATCACAATGCCAGATGTCAGCCAAAAACAGACCATATAACCTAGCACTCAACCGAATGTGGGCCACTGTCAGTTTTTATTCTGGCCCACCTACCACATGGATTCATGACACTTGAGTGGTCAGCCTAGTCATTAATGCTGCGTAGCATTATGACTAGGCTGTGGGTCATATCTGGGAAACAAGTGTGGACCACTAAATTGTCATGATTCCATGTGGTAGGCGGGCCAGAATAAAAACTGACAGTGGCCCACATTCGGTTGGGTGCTAGGTTATATGGTCTGTGGCCCACTTTCAGCAAACAGAAGTGGAGCACCCAAGTGCCATCATTCCATGCGGTATGTGGGCCGGATGAACATGTCAGGTGTGGGCCAGATATGGACCAGAAGAATTTTGCTATCTGGGACATATCAACCAAGAGCTGACCATATAAATTAGAACTCACTCAAATGGGAACCACAATTAGCTCTCAGACTTACCCAGAACTGGTTTACAGTCTATGAACTTGCCTAGCCTGCACACATCCAAACCATGATAAAGTTTTATGTCAAATATGAACAAATACAATAAACCAGAACTGGTCTGAATTTGTGGCTCCGTGCCATTATGGTACCCCCAGATACTGTGTTGAACGGGGACATGCAGAGGTCCAGTCTTGTTGGGACTCATCTGGGGGTCAAAGATGAAGAAACCTACTGAAGAATTGAAGAAATGACCAGACATGAGAAACAACTGGTGAACAGAAGAGGAATATGATTTTTTTTTTTTAATTTTAACCTGTGAGACAACAAAACAAAATTCAGGCCAAATCAGTGGAACCACTGAAAAAGGTGGAATAGTGGAGAAGCTCCCAAAAAATCTTGCCTGGGTCCAACATCATGGCTCATCTTCTTGTGGCCCAAAAAAAAAACATATTTTGTTGACTCAGTTAAGCAGTAGTGTGGTGACTGAATATGGTGGCAGTGAAGTACAAAACACAAAACGTTATCAGGAGACCAAACAAAAAAGGCCCTGAAAAATGATATAAAAGTTATATAATATTGTGTTGATGTCATTCAAAACTTAAATCCATAGTCTGTTTTTAATTACAATTAATCTGAAGCTATAGTTGATATTATGTCTGATCACTGACCCAATATCATTCTGTTCAGACAAAAATGACGGATGGGATTGATAACAAGCAAAGCGAGCTTGGAGAAAAGCAGCTTCATCAAACACTCACCTAGGGATGTAACGGTTACCGGTGTCACGGTAAACCATGGTAAAATTCCCGATGGTGAAGGTTACCGTTTAAGTTTTAGTTACCATGGTAACTGCTGCGGTCGGTAACCATGGTGTGGAAAACTCGCGGCGCATGCGCAGCGTGCAACGTGCGCTTGTTATGTAGTGAAGAATACATGGCGGAGATAGTAGCAGCCCTCAATGCATTTTTCCGCCTTCAAAGAGAACCAAATCTGCAGTCTGGGCGTATTTTGGTTATTATAAGAATGCTCAGGGACAGCTGGTCGAGGATGGCAGCCCTGTCTGCAGGAGCTGCGAGAAGAAAGTTGCTGCGAGGGGTGGAAACACCTCCAATTTACTTACTTTCACTTTACGACCATCACCCTCAACTGTTCAGCGAATGTAAGGTAAGCTAACATTAAGCGCAGGTGCATCATGTATGTGTATGTCGAGTTTTCTCCGTCTAATTTGTTGTTGTCACTAATGTAAACTGAGCAGATTGTGGTATAACTGAACAAAGTTGATCCGTGATTTATAATTTGAAACAATTTCCCCCTGGGGATTAGTAAAGTATTCTGAATCTGAATTTGAATCTGGCACGTTATCTGAACCGCTTATTAATTGTAGATTTCACTTTTTAAAGTCGACCTAATAATTCCCCAAATATTGATGCAGAGCTGCAGTGAGGAGGATTTGACTCAAACACGTACTGTGTGGACTGAGTTAGTGAACGCAAACTGACTGAGATAACTGACTTTCATCTCAGCTCTGTTCACCTGAGCAGCAGCTACCTGTGGCTCAGCAGACATCTGACCAATCAGACTGACCGAGTCCACTGACAACAGACGAGCAGGCAGACAGAGAGACAGACAGCCAGTATATATAAGTAATATCAGAAATATATAACACTTTTATTGTATTGTATGTAACACTTGGATCATTTGTAAAAATAGACTATATTTAAAGAATACTATAAAATGGTGACTGTAACAAGTGTCTAGATAGAGATAAGAGCCAAAATAGAGTATTCATAATTAATTTAACAATGATCCTTTTTGTTTTGATCTAAAAATTGATCCAACCTAAGTGATATGATCTAAATTGTGAGTTTTGTGATCTGTTAGTTGTTTCTTAGTAATAAGTAACAATGACAGTAATATTTAATAATGACATGTTCTATTCATTTTTTTCACAGAGAGGATCTGCTGGCCAACCGAGTGCTGCTGCCACTACATCTCATTCTACCTCTTTAACGCAGACATTAAAGGACATAAAAAAACAGGCTGCCTCATCACAAAAAGTCAATGACCTAATTTGCACAGTTTTGATACATTCTTTTATAATTATTTAATGTTGATTTTGCAGTGTTTTGTTAAGGTTTTGGATTTTGACTATTTAAATATATAATAAATATATTTAAACATAAATCTTGATGAAATTATTTCAATTTATCAGTGTTTTTTCAACATTGTGAAGACATTTTTAAAAATACCACGGTATACCAATAACTGTGATAATTTTGGTCACTCCTACGGCGGTGTGAAATTTTCTTACCGTTACATCCCTACGACTCACCCTCTGTGTACAACTACATTGAAATAACAGCAGGAGAATACAGCAACAACACTTAAAAAAAACCAGTTCAATTTGAAGAATCTAGCACATATTTATGAAGCAGAAAATAGCGTCCAAATGAGTAAGAACCACAATTTTCACTTTAAAAGAGAGAGCTGATCTATATTACCTCAGATTCTATTTTGAGAGCAGGCCAGAGGTCCATGAGCTTGTTCACTGCTGGGCAGGACATCACTATGGTCTGTAGGCGTCGGGAAAATGTGGTCTCCATCTTTCTAATGAGGGGGAAATGTACAAATGCAATCACTATAGCGACATGGAAGAGGGCTGATTCTGGAATAGTGGCTGTGCTGCAGCCTATAGTATCTAAATACCTGTATTTTGGAGGTGAAAGAAGCTGCGCACAACTTACACGTCCGGATCATTTTGGAACCAGCAACCTAATAGGCAAAGAAAAAGATGACAAAGTTTAGACCACCATCTAAACTTTTAAAACAGAATTGCTTACACTTACTACTTAATATAACAAGTTAATTACTATTAGCTTATCAAAATATTATCACAGACTACAGCTATCACTGATTTAAAACGACAACATGTTTTCCTCAAAACAATTTGTTTTATATAACGTCTATAGATGGAAAATAGCCCAAGTAAACTTTTAGTTTTTGACAGGTTTTTAAGACAAATCTTGAATTAAATTTTGGACTCTTAGATCAATCACCTTTCTTTTTTGCAAGCAAATACAAAGTTAAGTAAAACAATATCTGTGCTGTGCAAAAGGTTAAATATCAATTAGGAAGATGGTATGTATGAACAGAACACATTTATGGCTTGTTGAATTGAATACAGCAAAAAGTTTTATTTTGACCAAATTGGCAAGTAGAATAAACGTGATATGTGTATGTGGGAGTCAGAGGTGGATAGTAACGCGCTACATTTACTCCGCTACATTTACTTAAGTAACTTTTTGGATAAACTGTACTTGTAAGAGTTGTTTTAATGCAACATACTTTTTACTTTTACTTGAGTATATTTGTGAAGAAGAAACGCTACTTTTACTCTGTTACAGTGAGATATATTCCGCCCGCTACTTTTATTTTTATTCATCTGTTATTCAGTACACAGTGGTTTGTTTTGTTTTGTCAGACTTCCGCCAAAGGCTCTGTTACATGACTCTTCTTTGCCAATCAAACGTAGCCACTAACAACGTTTGACTCCGTTTCACCAATCAAACGGAGCCAGGCAGTCACGTGACTGCACACAAACTCTCCGCGGTCCCGCACAGAGGCAAAGTGACTGAAAGCAGAAAACATTGGCGTAGACAACGGCGAGTGATTCGGAATCAGAAGAGGCAGAACACCCCTGGCCTCACATTCAATCTATGTTTACCGTACAGACTATGAAAAAAGAACAGCTATGTTATGCGCTGTTAAACGTGTCTGTCTAAACATGTCGACATTTCAGCCTACAAGAACTCCACTTCGAACATGAGAAAACA
Organism: Diplodus sargus; assembly: GCA_903131615.1. Lineage (NCBI taxonomy): Eukaryota > Metazoa > Chordata > Actinopteri > Spariformes > Sparidae > Diplodus > Diplodus sargus. Next base: position 14,495 of record CAEMYA010001732.1, on the reverse strand, counting down.
CGTTGCGGTAAGTTGTTTATGTGTATTGGCCGTGGATAGGCTAACGTTAGCCCTGTTATAACGTCATAAATAACTGTCAAATGTACATTGCTTTGGAGTAATTTATTGTCACACTGCAGCCTCACAGACAGACACACAGACACACACACACACACACACACACACACGGACTCAGTGAACAACAAAGCACAGTCACCATGGTAGAGAGAAAGTACAGTGAATAAAACAATTTATAATAAACAAAACTTTCTTTCTGTTAGGCACTGAGCATCTTTTTTCAAATATTTAAGTCACCGTTAAAGTAGAATTCATGACAGACCTTTTGTAGAGGATTGCATTATACTTTACATGTATCCCTAATGAAGTGGCCAGTGAGTATATATGAATCTATGTAATGTTATTGTCATTTAGGTTTATATTGTGTCAGTGACAAACTATAGGCTTGCAAGAGCTACAAGCACCAAAGGCTTTTAATACCAACACAGCAGCTTGGCAGCCTATACAGTAGAAGGGTGTGCACCTAATTCTTTTGAAAACAATTTATCTTGCCACAGGCTTTGACTACATCAAAACACTGACTTGGAGTTGGATGATGATGCCCGCACAAACAGCACCCAGTCTGATGAAGATGACTTCTTTGCATCCATCAATGCAGGAAAATCAGAAACAGGAGAGCTAGAGAGGTACCTTTCATGTCCGTCCAACAGAGGTATGGATGTCTGCATACCTTTCCTCAAGGCACTGTCACTTAAAGTCAACACAAGTCTTCCAGCATTTGCAGCCTGTGAGAGACTCTTTAGTCATGCAGGACTCCTGTTCACTGCTAAAAGATCACAGCTTCACTGCAAGAACCTTGAGAGCCAACGACTGTTGAAGCTTAACAGTCACTTCACTGAGTGATTCTTTGGGACTGAACTCAAATTTTCAGCAAAACACACACATGCACACAGATTATGGACACAGAGACCTCTGTATGCACAGGCTGCCTTGTTTGTGTTCTTCTATATATTCTCTGCCTGCTGATTAAAATGTAATTTATTATTTTTTTAGTTTTAGAATTTGCACATTGCTATTGTATGTTTTTGTCTATTTGATTACGTTCATGCGCTGATTATTGAAACAATAAATCAGAAGTTACTCAGTACTTGAGTAGTTTATTCACTAAATACGTTCTTACTCTTACTCAAGTAATTATTTGGATGACTACTTTTTACTTTTACTTGAGTCATATTATTCTAAAGTAACAATACTCTTACTTGAGTACGATTTTTGGCTACTCTACCCACCTCTGGTGGGAGTGGTATGATTTAGGGTCACCACACTAAAACTTTGTCTGAGAAAAAAAGTTACTGATATTTAGAGAGGGGGGAGTGGTGATAAAAGAATTCATTCATTGGATTAATGTTACCTGGTACTATCTTTATCATATCTCCAGTTATCTTCCTTTCACTCTGTCTTAACTTCTTAAAACTGGAACACAGAGATACTGATGGGAAATACATTCATCACATATCAAAATATACTGTTTGTGAGCTAGGATCCTCTGAGAGATCAGGTTGTAGCCTAGGTTAGCTAATGTTAGCTAGCTTGTTCTAGCAGCTAACCATTACATTCATTGGAATTGGTTCGCTAGTTAGCACCATGGTGGCTAGCGAGTTTTGCCTCTGCTGTAAAATTACTTTATTACAATCCATGGCGTTAAATAAGTAAAAGTGAATAAATATTAACATTCAGCACTTACAGTAAGTCCCGACTGCTGCCTCGTAGGTCGAGCTTTCTGCCTCCTGTTGCTTCCGGCCGCCAACTGTCTCTGCAACGTTCAAACTTTTCTTCTTCTGTGTTTTTTCAAAGAGCCGTACGGAATCAGTGTAGTATGCGCATCAGCGCCGCCTTCTGCTTCGGAGGGTGAATCAGAAATTAACTTGGAATAAAAAATTATCCCTGCAGCTGCTCAACACTTAAGTAGAAATAAAAAAATATATAGGCTGCATTAAACTGATGCCAATAAAAATACCAAAAATGCCAAAATACATTTTGTCTTCCACTAATGTCACATGCATTTCAGACCATTTGCCCCAATCAAATTGTTACTGTTTTAATAGGCTATGATTGCAATTTATTTGTTATGATCGATTTTATTGTATTTTAGCATGTGCTATATAAATTAAGTTTATTTCTAAATCACCCCTATTTAAAACAATAGAAATAACAGGACTTTATCATTCTTAGCATGTATTTACTTACGTAATTCTATTAAGTTGTACTTAAGTGATGCTTTTAAGTTATGCATACTTATACACAAAAAGATCCTTATAGTCAAAAATGATGTGTTAAAATTACTCAAAAAGGAACAACATGTTACACCAACTTGACATAATTAAGTTAGTAGAACTTTTTCTAAAACTTCGAGTATACAGTACTTAATATGTTTAATTACTTTGAACGTTGAGGTTTACAGGCTGTTTATGAGCTGGAGCTTATTATTTTTTTTATGTGCATTCAAATCAGAGAATACACTGAAAGACATTGTTGGTCATTACCTCATTGTAAGACTTAACATTCTTTTTTTTTAATGAATTATTTAATTTATTTAACCTTTGTTTATCCAGGTGGGTCAACTGAGAACTAGTTTTCTTTTGCTATGACGACCTGTAAGATTTAATATCTCAGACAAGAAAATATTTTATTGATCCCATATCAGAGAAAGTTTCATTAACAAACAACAAATTCATCAACCTAGGCACATGATTTATACTCTTAGATATGAGAGATAATATATAAATATATTACACTAAGAGAAAAAAGTTAAACTTGACTAGGCCTACTATATGTAATTCCCGCTGGTCATTAAAGAGTGTCAGACTTGTCAGACTAATCAGACTCTGTAATAGGGATCGACCGATTATCGGTCGGGCCGATTATCGGCGCCGATATTCGGCATTTTGAAGCATATCGGCATTGGCTTTTTTTTAAATCCGACGGCCGATAAGACATCAATTTAAAACTGGGTTATTTTGGCTCTGATGCAGCCGAGCCTCTCTGTCTGCTGCCCCTACTCTGTCTCCAGCATTGTCCCACCCACAACG
>CAEMYA010001732.1:0-10217 GCA_903131615.1 Diplodus sargus | reverse complement strand
TGAGCATATCAGCATGTGGCCCCACTTTTAACTCTCTCTCTTTTTTTCAAACACTTATTGCAGTTGGATAGACTTAAGTCTATGTGTAATAACACTCAAAGTTAAGTGTTGGAGCTTGTATTATTCTAAATTTTGACGCCAATATTTTCCCTTTTACTGCAAATGAATATCGGCTCCAAATATCGATTATCGGCCTCCTTGACTACTAATAATCGGTATCGGTATCGGCCCTGAAAAAACCATATCGGTCTATCTCTACTCTGTAACGACTCAGAATTCACCATCCGCTTGTGTTGTAATATCTTTTTTTCTCTTAGATGTACTACATTTTATGAACAGTGGTGTTTTTCCTTGTATCATGGGTGCAACAGACAGCTCGTCCTGCACATGGGGATGAAGGGTGTTGTTCATGGTAGACGTTGGCTTAGCTAAAATTCTCCTCTCACCCACCTCCATCGTAGAGAACAGAAGGCAGTTCAGGCCTAAAAGTCTTCTCTCACTGTTTCCATAGCCAGCTCCTGGCACCTATATATTTACATACTGACATTACCTAACATCAGTATAGCAGCATATGTGGGCCACTTTAGGCTCACGTCCAGATCATCTGATATTGACTGTGCCATATTTTGGCCAAAACTGGCCCAAATATGTTTTAACGTAGCTGGGCCACGTGTGCTACTTTATATGTGGGCCGCTTTAGGCTCACATCCAGATCAGTCGATGCCAACTTGCCGTATTTTGGCCAAAACTGGCCCAAATATGTTTTGTAGCCCTGTTAAAAATCCGTACTCATAAAATAAATAATGAATAATTCATGGGTTAAAAAAGTTCATATTTGGTTGAAACTGTTATTAAAATGTATTTAAAATGTAACAGGAATATTTCATGAAGGTTAAAAGTTTGATAAAAGACTAAGGTGTAATAAATAAGATTAAAACGACACAAATGCACATGGTTAAATATTTTATTTTATTTTGAAGGAACTCATGGGGAGAGAGGAAGTACTGATTGAGAAGAAGTGTGATCCTGGTCAGTTATTGGTTAAGGTGTGATTGACAGGTGTAGACAGGAAGTGAGCGAGTGGGAGAGTGTGTTGTTTCTGAAAAAACTTGACAGAAAAAAGAGGGACGACGACGTGAAAAGGCACAGTGGAGACGCATGGCCGCGAGTGTAAAGTTTTACAAAGATAATAGTTAAGTGTGTAGTGTTTCCGTGTCTAAGAGACTGTCTGCTCGACAGTCGGAACCCAGACATTGGAGTACGGTTTAGTGTACAGCTCGAGAAGTTTCAGCTCGGAACTCCTGCCGAAGCTGCGCTGTTGTTAGCTTAGCCCAGCTACTGAGCTAACTTGGACTGTGTCGTTAGCATGGTTCGAATTACGGGGGAGCTAAGGGGAGCCTACTTGGAGATATTTAGGGGGAGCTCTAAAACACTGTTCATTTTTGTGTCACATAGATTTTGATTTTCTGTACATAAGGTAAACTTATTGTTTTTAATGGCCGAACACGCACCAAAAGCGTTATGACGCGAAGATAAAGGCCGGTAAAGTCCGGCGGGGAGGATCGGAGCCTCCGCCGCTCCTCAGCTGTTGATCCTCGGTGTGACTGCTGCTGCCGTCACCGCCGTCACGGCCGGGCTCGGCTGCGCATGTCAGATCTGATCACTGCAGGCATCAGATTCTCCCGCACTGAAAGCGATAATTGAGTCGCGCCGATCATCACTATCAGTGCGTTTGAGCCTGCTTTCTTTGCGCGGTTGTAAACAGAACTTTCAGCCCCAATTCAATTTACCCACCCACTGTACCAAACCACAGAGAGAAAGGAAACAGTTCTGATCTCAGTTCTGAGTGAGAAATTGTGCTTCTGCATGTGTCCTGTTCGTGTTTTCCAAATACAATTGTTGAAGCTGCACTCATCCGTTTTTGATATCAGCAATGGAAATAATAATAGTACACGCACAAGAAGTCTCTTTATTTCTAAAGTTTCTTAGGTTTGCTATACGATGTTTGACAAATGTTCAGCTTTATTGTTTTACCACATGTGATTCTGTGTGTATGAGAAGCAGAACAACTGTGACTGTGTCCCTGCTGATTTTGTATTTATTTATTTATTTTTTAGCTTTGATTATTAAATGTATTATAATGTATTGAAGATGTATTGAAGCAGTAGCCCTATAATGTTGTTATTTAGCCTATCTGAAATGCTATTAACGGTATTAACTGTCTGCAGTAGTAACAGTAGAATGTTTTTCGCAGTTACCCTGCAATTGATCACGTTGCCGTGCATTTCGTATGTGCGTGTGACATGTTTAGTAGCGGTGCACACTGGAAAATAGGGCTCCGCCGAAAGCCACTGTGTAATTCGAACCCTGGTCATTAGCATTTGCTATCAAAGCGACTGGACTTAGCCGCGAGGAGCTAAACCAGCTTCTGACATTGGCTTTGACTTGTGGTCTCACCGCGGGAGCATGAGGATTCGGCTTGACCGCTGCCAGTGTGTGTGACTCGTCGGCGTTGGACATCGTCCCGGGCTGCCAGGGAGCCGCCATCTTCTGCTCACCGATCTGTCTTCAGTCTACCCACCATGTCACCTGCCGGACTCGGACCAAGTAAATAGCTGTTCTTTGGATTGAAGGTAACACTTTTCCTTGACTGTTCCTGGATCATTAAAGGTGGATTTCCTCGCACTCAAAAGTCACCATATCAGGCCTGCAACGGGGTTATTTTATTTTGCCGGCTGTGTGTGTGTATGTGTGTGTGTGAGTGTGGGCCCACTGAGTCGTGTTTGAGTTTATTACTGAAAGTAACTAAAATGGTTTGAATGTAACAATTGGAGTAATTTGAAGGTATTTTTGCAACTTAAAGGAGTATTCTATATATTTTGGGGAACTTAAAAGTGTTTTATTCAACTGAAAGGTACTCTGGTAATTTTGGTAATTTTATAACTGACAGTGAATCAGATCGTTGGCATAATTTATGTGAAACATAATTTCAGTTAAAGTGTATTGCTGTTTTGTTTGAATACATTTAAAATTTGAAGTAAATCATTGATTTGTTTATTTTTCAAAAAAGGAGTCTTGTGCTATTTCTTTTGCCAGAGTTAAAAGGTGAATTCATCTAGGTGTACCAATTGAGAGTGCATTTAAAAACGGAATCCAAATTACCTTTTAAAAATTACTTGTAAATCAGGGTTAAAATTAGAATAGATGAACCCAAAAGCCTACCCTTAGTAAAAGGTCTATTGAGGGTAGTGCTACAGTTTCAACAAAGGTGGGCCACGTGTGCTACCTTATATGTGGGCCACTTTTGGCTCACATCCAGATCAGTCGATGCCAACTTGCCATATTTCGGCCAAAACTGGCCCAAATATGTTTCAACAAAGGTGGGCCATGTGTGCTACCTTGTATGTGGGCCACTTTTGGCTAACATCCAGATCAGTCGATGCCAACTTGCCGTATTTCAGCCAAAACTGGCCCAAATATATTTCAACAAAGGTGGGCCATGTGTGCTACCTTATATGTGGGCCACTTTTTGGCTCACATCCAGATCAGTTGATGCCAACTTGCCGTATTTCAGCGAAAACTGGCCCAAATATGTTTCAACAAAGGTGGGCCACATGTGCTACTTTATATTTGGGCCATTTTTGGCTCACATCCAGATCAGTCAATGCCAACTTGCCATATTTTGGCCAAAACTGGCCCAAATATGTTTCAACAAAGGTGGGCCACGTGTGCTATTTTATATTTGGGCCATTTTTGGCTCACATCCAGATCAGTCGATGCCAACTTGCCGTACTTCGGCCAAAACTGGCCCAAATATGTTTCAACAAAGGTGGGCCACTTGTGCTGAACCACATGTGGACCAGCCTTGGTTTATTTACAGAATAACCATTGCCTACTCTGCCACATATTTGCCAAAGATGGGCCGTATTTGTTTTGTGATATTTGGGCCAAATGTAGCATTAACTACATGGGCCAGTTTAGGTTCACATCTGTTTTGTCTGGGCCAGAAGAATGCCTACAGTGCCGGATCAATGCCTGAAGTGGCCCACATCCGTATGCTATCTGGGTGGCGCTCTTGCTTGCGGTTATTTCCGAGGAAAGACGCCTCCGCGCTTCTACTTCCGGCTCACGGCCCGGGAAAAAAACTCTCGAGCCTGCGCAGAACGCACAAATCCGAAATAAAATAAATGAATGCATGGCCGTTCTCGACTTCCGTAGTACGGATCAATTACTGAATAATAAAGTTTTATCTCGAGATATTCTTTAATAATATGCCGTCACTACTGCTGTGTGTGTGTGTGTGTGTGTGTGTGTATGTGTGTGTGAGGGCGTCGTCTCGTTCCTGCTGCGACTCTCAAAGTTTCTAATAAACTCTTGTGATGAACTGAAACCTTCTGGATGTTGTTGGACTTTAGTCGAGTACAAGTAGATAAAGTAACGAGTAACGGGTGTAACGCTGTCACCGCTCTGTGGTTCAGTAACGGACACTGAACTGTCTTCTGTAGTTCTCTGTGTTATTCATGTTCCGGGGTGGAGAGCTGTGAACCCGGAACCTGTATAACAGACGGAAGTGAAAGTAACAGCAGAAAGTAGCGGGAGTTGTGTTCAGAATCAGATCGTCAGTTTTATCAGCAGAGGAAAAACTTCTCCTCTCTAAAGCAAAACTAAATATCATCAAAACAATTTAACGTCATCAAATGTCTCGTTCTGTCCAAAACGCAAAGATATTCAGTTTACTGTCACAGAGGAAAGAAACAGAAAACATTCACATTTAACAAGCTGGAATCAGAATTCTGACTTTCTCTGAACTCGAGTGGATTATAAAAATAACTGATGATTGATATGATAGTTACAGAAGTTATGTATTAATCACAGCAGCTCAGGTGTCTTCAGGTGGTTTGTGGTGGATGTTGGTGGAGCAGGACTTATATCTCATACAGGGCTGCAGGTCACTGAGCTCGGGTCCTTTTCTGGGGCTTTGAAATCTAAATACATTTATACATTTGGTCAGACTTTATAAAATCTTTTGTATCATTAAAATAAACAATTATATATGACTAAAAACGGCATAGACTCATAGTTAATGAGTCACTGGGTCTTCCTCGGGGTCTCCTCCCGGCGGGACATGCCAGGAACACCTCCCGTGGGAGGCGTCCCGGGGGCATCCGAAACAGATGCCCGAGCCACCTCAGCTGGCTCCCCTCGATGTGGAGGAGCAGCGGCTCTACTCCGAGCTCCTCCCGGGTGACAGAGCTCTTTAACCTATCTCTAAGGGAGCGCCCCGCCACCCTGCGGAGGAAACTCATTTCGGCCGCTTGTATCCGGGATCTAATTCTTTCGGTCATGACCCAAAGTTCATGACCAAAGGTGAGGTAGGAACTTAGATTGACCGGTAAATCGAGAGCTTCGCCTTTTGACTCAGCTCTCTCTTCACCACGACAGACCGATACAACGACCGCAATACTGCGGCCGCTGTACCGATCAGCCTGTCAATCTCATGTTCCATCCTTCCCTCACTCGTGAAAAAGACCCCAAGATACTTAAACTCCTCCTGTTGAGGCGGGAACTCTCCCCCAACCTGGAGGGAGCAAGCCACCTTTTTCCGGTCGAGAACCATGGCCTCAGACTTGGAGGTGCTGATTCTCATCCCAGCCGCTTCATACTCGGCTGCAAACCGACCCAGGACATGCTGGAGGTCCTGGCTCGAAAGAGCCAACAAGACCACATCATCCGCGAAAAGCAGAGATGAGATCCAGTGGCTCCCGAACCAGACCCCCTCCGGCTGTGGCTGCGCCTAGAAATTCTGTCCATAAAAACAATGAACAGAAACGGTGACAAAGGGCAGCCCTGCCGGAGTCCAACATGCACCGGGAACAGGTCTGACTTACTGCCGGCAATGCGAACCAAGCTCCTGCTCCGGTCGTACAGGGACCGCACAGCCGTTAACAGAGGGCCTCCGATCCCGTACTCCCAGAGCACCTCCCACAGAATGCCAAGTGAGACACGGTCGAATGCTTTCTCCAAGTCCACAAAACACATGTGGACTGGTTGGGCAAACTCCCATGAACCCTCGAGCACCCTGTGGACAGTATAGAGCTGGTCCAGTGTTCCACGGCCAGGACGAAAACCGCATTGTTCCTCCTGAATCCAAGGTTCGACTATCGGCCGAATTCTCCTCTCCAGTACTCTGGAATAGACTTTCCCAGGGAGGCTGAGGAGTGTGATCCCCCGATAGTTGGAACACACCCTCCGGTCCCCCTTTTTGAATAGGGGGACCACCATCCCGGTCTGCCAGTCCAGAGGCACTGTCCCCAACTGCCAGGCGATGCTGCAGAGCCGTGTCAACCAAGACAGCCCCACAACATCCAGAGACTTGAGGTACTCAGGGCGGATCTCATCTACCCCCGGTGCCTCGGCACTAAGGAGCTTCCCAACAACCTCAGTGACTTCAGCTTGGGTAATGAATGAATCCACCTCTGAGACCCCAGTATCTGCTTCCTCTATGGAAGGCGTGTCAGTGGGATTGAGGAGATCCTCGAAGTATTCCTTCCACCATCGACAATGTCCCCAGTCGAGGTCAACAGCTCCCCACCTCCACTGTAAACAGTGTTGGTGGCGGGCTGCTTCCCCCTTCTGAGGCGCCGGATGGTTTGCCAGAATTTCTTCGAGGCCGACCAGTAGTCCTCTTCCATGGCCTCCCCAAACTTTTCCCAGACCCGAGTTTTTGCTTCCGCGACTGCCTGTGGTGCCGCACGCTTGGCCTGCCGGTACCCGTCAGCTGCCTCAGGAGTCCCCCGAGCCAACCAGGCTCGACGGCCGGAGGTCAGATGACACGACCACAAAGTCGATCATTGACCTCCGGCCTAGGGTGTCCTGGTGCCACGTGCACATATGGACACCCTTATGCTTGAACATGGTGTTTGTTATGGACAAACTGACTCGCACACAAGTCCAGTAACAAAACACCACTCGGGTTCAGATCAGGGAGGCCGTTCCTCCCAATCACACCCCTCCAGGTAACACTGTCGCTGCACACGTGAGCGTTGAAGTCCCCCAGTAGAACGATGGATGATTTTATGTGATTTGCTAATGCGACAGTGAAATTTTCCATGTTGATATTGTTGATACTGATATTAGTTCCTCAGCAATTTTTGGATGCAGAGAAATGCACAGATTTAGATTTTAGTCTTCAAAATATAGAAATTGGAAGGTAGCCGGTTTGATATCCTGGATTAAATTATAAATCTGAGAAACATCAGTGAACATGTTTCTGTTGAAACATAATTCTTCTGTCATGTGAAGCTTTAATCTGATGTCCTGAGAAAGTTCAGTGAACATATGTTAATGATGAAGTTAAAAAGGAACTGTTGCAGCTGTGGAACAGGATAGTTTGGTGGTTAGTTGTGTCTTTGAATCCAGTTTTATAAATCTAGATCTGAAATAAATAGAACTGCAACTTCTCCTGGTGTTATAAAGTGCTCCCACAACTCAACAGAAATAAAACAGTCTCAAAGGCTCGATAACAAAGTGCTTTCATCAAACAACAAGATGTTGCTCAGATGAAATATGACTTTTACACAGTATTACCTGTCTGTTTCAAAACTATCTAACGTGTTTGTTTTGCCTTTCAGGTCGAGTCTTAAGAGACAGAACAGATGAAAACATCACAGGTGAGTCCTGATTGTGATGACGTCACTCTCCACCTCTACAGGTGTCTCTGTAAATGTCTTCTCAGGCCTGTCAGTCTGAACACTTACATTACAAGCAGCAGTGACATTTGAAGCCTCTGACATCATCAATAAACTCTGACATCATCAAACTTCACCTGATATTCTTCACCTGACACGAGCTCTGACACAGCAGCAGCGATCAGATCAGATGGACTTTTTGAGATTCTCTAACTCAGGACAAAAACTCCTGTTGACCTCAATCAAGATTAATTGTAATAATGTTTTGGTACAAAGACCTTCATCAGCTTCCATCAGGAAAAAGCTTCACTGTTTCCTTTTGTTTCCTCCTTTAGTTTAATAATACGATGAACTAGGTTTGTCAGTATTATCCAGAAAATAATTTAAATTCATAATATTATTCTTAAAATTAAACAGTTCTCACTAACATGTGACACATCAGGTGTGTTTACCTTTAAACACTATGTTTTATATTTTATAACAATGTTTATACAGATTAACAAATTCACTGTATATGTGCGTCGGCCTCAGTCCCATAAAATGCTGCTGGAGGCTTTTATTGTGTTTTTCTCTTCACAGTAAACTGAATACAAGCAGAGTGTAGATGAACAAAATCACAATATGACATTAATAATGCTGAAACTGTCTCTTTATAATTTATTGTTTATATAATGTGTTCACAGGTGCAGCTCCAGAGCCATGTGTCATCATCATCAGGATGATTGAGGAAACACAGGACTGGTCTCTGCTGCTGTGTGAAGCTTATGGTGTTCCACTTCCTACATTAAAGTGGGAGGACAGTGATAACAACATTCTTCCTGCTGAGGGGCCTTGCATCTCAGAAAGAGGAGGTCGTTTGTATGTCACTGTCTGGATGACTGTGACCAAGACCGACAACTATCGCTGTGTAGCTACACAGGAGTCACTCGGTCATCACTTTGCTGATGTGATGTATGTGTATATCCAAGGTGAGATTCTTCCTGGTTCTGATTTAATATGTAAATAATTTAAAAACGTTTTAAACTGATTGAAAAATATGTTTATAGAGCACACACACCCTGAATTCACCTTTTAGGAGCACGATGAACATCATTAATTGTCTTTGTGACGATGTACAACTTTTATTAATCATTAACACTCTATGTGCTGTATGTGATATGCAGTTAGGTTCACAGTATTACACTCACTCTGTTTACACTAAATATATTTCAGAGGAAACATCTGAGGACAGTTATGATGCTGATTGAGAAGTTTCTGCATCAAACTGCAGAAATCTTTATTTTACCATAAAAAACAAATTCTGAAAGGTCAGAACTGATCTGAGTCCTTTTTAAACTCAGCCTAGTTATATGTATGTACAGTATGTAGTCTTACACACAGCTGAGCTGGTTGTTCAGCACATTATAACTACGAGGTGTAACTGTGGAGGAACTGATGGACCCGACTGACAGAACTGGGTCAGAACAGACAAACAGAATCTGAGCTGCTGAGTGAGTAGAAGAGGAAACAGAAGATAATCTGACATGACGCTGATCTGAAGTGATGAGTTATGATGAGAGATAATAACAACATGAGTCATTGAGACACTGAGAGCTGTTTGTAGTTTACAGACATGATGCTGTCAAAATATATTAAATCTCTCAATGTAACACAGTCAAGTTCAACACCTCCATTAACTGTGACCTGATATATGGATAATATAACCAACATAGATATAAATGAAAAACTTCTTTACTAGAGTGCAAGAAAATTAACATTACAGTCATCCTAAAATAATCCTACTGGCAGAACTGTTGTGTTGGATAACATTAGATCTTCCAGGTGTACCTTATAAAGCGTTTGTATCACTGACACAATTAAACTCTGACAACACAAGAGGTGCACATATTTATTATTTTATAACACATTGTTATGTGTTATATTTATTTCTATTTCAGTCTAATAGAAAATGTTTTTAGTCATAATTTTATTATATTGTTTATGTTGCTCAGCCTACTTTAGATTGTACAGGTGTTCCTATTAAAGTGTCCACACCCAAACTATGTTAACAGAAGGAGACGAGCTGTTAATGATCCTGTGTTTCACTTTTCAGAACAAATTTTCTTTATTTTTTAATGTGAATAGAAACAAAGTTCACATGATGCACAACAAATGTTTAAAGTTGAGGAGCTGCTGTAAAGTCTTCACTGTTGATGTGTTTCTGTCATGATGGGAATCAGAAAAAGTGTTTTTTAAGGAGAAGTTAGAAAAGTTTTCTTGTCTTTTCTTACCTAACGATGTAACAAGGTGTAATTAAGGCTTCTGTTTCTCTGTTCTTCATGTTTCTCTCCTTCTTAAACTCTCTGTGATCCTCATGTACCAGCAGAGAAGTGATGAACAGGAAACATGTTTCAGTTATAATCCTGTAACTGTTCTTTATAACTGAAGTCTCACTACATGTCTTGTTATCTTCACAGATGCGGCTCCAGAACCAGGTGAGATTCTGTTGTGGTTGTGTTGTTTCACAGACAGCTGGAGGAGTGAGTGCAG
>CAEMYA010001731.1:0-19104 GCA_903131615.1 Diplodus sargus | reverse complement strand
AATGTCATTCTCTACTTAAGCACATTTGATCAGTGAGACAGTAAGACTATGTAATTTCTTACATCTCACTTGTAGTTTTTAGTTGTGGTAAGTTCTATCGATCCTCCTTGAACCGGCACCTTATCGTGGTGGAGGGGTTTGAGCACCCGAATGATCCTAGGAGCTATGTTGTCCGGGGCTTAATGCCCCTGGTAGGGTCTCCCAAGGCAAACAGGTCCTAGGTGATGGGTCAGACTAAGATCGGTTCACTCGCCCCCAATGATAGATCGAACAGCAAGGACGTGCACGTCGCCTGGATCGGCGTCACCGGGGCCCCACCTTGGAGCCAGGCCTGGGGTTGGGGCTTGCAGGCGAGCGCCTGGTGGCCTGGTCTTCGCCCACGGGACCCGGCCAGGCGCAGCCCGAACGAGCAACGTGGGCCCGCCCTCCCGTGGGCTCACCACTCACGGGAGGGTTCAGAAGGGGCCGGTGCAGTGGGATATGGGTGGCAGTCGTGGGCGGGGGCCCCGGCGGCCCAATCCCCGGATGGTGACTCTAGCCATGGGGACGTGGAATGTCACCTCGCTGGGGGGGAAAGAGCCTGAGCTGGTGCGGGAGGTTGAGCGGTACCGGCTAGAAATAGTCGGGCTCACCTCCACGCACAGTCTGGGCTCTGGAACCCAACTCCTCGAGAGAGGCTGGACTCTCTTCTACTCTGGAGTTGCCCGCGGTGACAGGCGGCGAGCTGGTGTGGGCTTGCTTATAGCCCCCCAGCTCAGCCGCCATGTGTTGGAGTTCTCCCCGGTGCGCCTCCGGGTCAGGGATAGGACTCTCACCGTTGTCTCGGCTTATGGGCCGAAAAGTGGTGCAGAGTACCCGGCCTTCTTGGAGTCCCTGGGAGGGGTACTGGAGAGTGCTCCAACCTGGGACTCCATCGTTCTCCTGGGGGACTTCAACGCCCACGTGGGCGACGACAGCGACGACAGCCGGTACCTGTCAGCTGCCTCAGGACTCCTGAGGCAGCTGACAGGTACCGGCAGGCCAAGCGTGCGGCAGCGCGGGCAGTCTCGGAAGCAAAAACTCGGGTCTGGGAAGAGTTCGGGGAGGCCATGGAGGAGGACTACCGGTCGGCCTCGAAGAAATTCTGGCAAACCATCCGGCGCCTCAGGAGGGGGAAGCAGTCCTCCACCAACACTGTTTACAGTGGAGGTGGGGAGCTGTTGACCTCGACTGGGGATATAGTCGGGCGGTGGAAGGAATACTTCGAGGGTCTCCTCAATCCCACTGACATACCTTCCATAGAGGAAGCAGAGACTGGGGTCTCAGAGGTGGATTCATTCATTACCCAAGCCGAAGTCACTGAGGTAGTTGGGAAACTCCTCAGTTGCAAAGCACCGGGGGTGGATGAGATTCGCCCTGAGTACCTCAAGTCTCTGGATGTTGTGGGGCTGTCTTGGCTGACACGTCTCTGCAGCATCGCGTGGCAGTTGGGGACAGTGCCCCTGGACTGGCAGACCGGGGTGGTGGTCCCCCTATTTAAAAAGGGGGACCGGAGGGTGTGTTCCAACTAACGGGGGATCACACTCCTCAGCCTCCCTGGGAAAGTCTACTCCAGGGTACTGGAGAGGAGAATTCGGCCGATAGTCGAACCTTGGATTCAGGAGGAACAATGCGGTTTTTGTCCTGGCCGTGGAACACTGGACCAGCTTTATACCCTCCGCAGGGTGCTCGAGGGTTCATGGGAGTTTGCCCAACCAGTCCACATGTGTTTTGTGGACTTGGAGAAGGCATTCGACCGTGTCCCTCGTTGCATTCTGTGGGGGGTGCTCCGGGAGTACGGGGTCGGAGGCCCTCTGTTAAGGGCTACACGGTCCCTGTACGACTGGAGCAGGAGCTTGGTTTGCATTGCCGGCAGTAAGTCAGACCTGTTCCCAGTGCATGTTGGACTCCGGCAGGGCTGCCCTTTGTCACCGGTTCTGTTCATTATTTTTATGGACAGAATTTCTAGGCGCAGCCTCGGGCCGGAAGGGATCTGGTTCGGGAGCCACTGGATCTCATCTCTGCTTTTCGCGGATGATGTGGTCTTGTTGGCTCCTTCGAGCCAGGACCTCCAGCATGTCCTGGGGCGGTTTGCAGCCGAGTGTGAAGCGGCTGGGATGAGAATCAGCACCTCCAAATCCGAGGCCATGGTTCTCGACCGGAAAAAGGTGGCTTGCTCCCTCCGGGTGGGAGGAGAGTTCCTGCCTCAAGTGGAGTTTAAGTATCTTGGGGTCTTATTCATGAGTGAGGGAAGGATGGAGCGTGAGATTGACAGGCGGATCGGTGCAGCGGCCGCAGTAATGCGGTCGTTGTATCGGTCTGTCGTGGTGAAGAGAGAGCTGAGCCGAAAGGCGAAGCTCTCGATTTACCAGTCAATCTACGTTCCGACCCTCACCTATGGCCATGAACTTTGGGTCATGACCGAAAGAACAAGATCCCGGATACAAGCGGCCGAAATGAGTTTCCTCTGCAGGGTGGCAGGGCGCTCCCTTAGAGATAAGGTGAAGAGCTCTGTCACCCGGGTGGAGCTCAGAGTAGAGCCGCTGCTCCTCCACATCGAGTGGAGCCAGCTGAGGCGGCTTGGGCATCTGTTTCGGATGCCCTCCTGACATGTCCCGCCGGGAGGAGACCCCGAGGACGACCCAGGACACGCTGGTGTAACTATGTCACCCAGCTGGCCTGGGAACGCCTTGGGATCCTCCTGGAAGAGCTGGAGGCAGTGTCCGGGGAGAGGGAAGTCTGGGTGTCCCTGCTCAGGCAGCTGCCCCCGCGACCCGGCCCCGGATAAGCGGATGACAATGGATGGATGGAAGTTCTATCGAGTTGAAAGTGTTAATGCTATCCACTCTTCTTCTCAGCCTTTTTGGATAAAGCGACCGGTAAGAAAGTGAAGAGCATTTCACTTGCACAAGGTGGTGGTGGAGTGGGGGTGGATACATGATGTCTGTTCTTGTCAGATAAAATCTTTGCCCAGTTGTTGAGAATCATGGTTGTGGATGGTAGATTGCACTCAACTGGTCACAGTTCAATCTGCACTGCACATTCGAAGAGTTTATGTCACTGCAGGAATGCCCTTTGAAACTCACCACTTGTCAATCATACTCAACCATCTCACAGATCTTGAACAGATGTACTGTTGATTTTGTTTGGTCTTATTTATGCTCACCATATGAGCTACCTTAAGAAGCTAAGTGGTTTCTTTGAGTTCATCCACCTCTTTGAGGTTTTGTTGTGCAAAGTACTATTATACAGCTACCTGATAATGAACAGTAAAGTTGTGTAAAATTTGTACACAATTTTTTTTTTTTTACATTTCTACGTTGATTTAATTTACCAACTTTTAATATGGTATGTGCAGTATAAATCTGTATTTTGAATGTTGCATAACTTTATAAGAAAAGTGTATCTGTAAAATGTCATTAAATATTTGTATTTTTAATCATATAACTACCACTTCTTTTAGTGTTGATTGTCACTAATTCTATCAAAGTTTAGAAATATTTTTATAGTATTAAACTTTAATTTAACAGTTTCATCTATTAAATGAAAAATAAATATTTGTAAAAATACGATACACTTGCAAGTGTATTTTAACAGTCTTTTTATGTGGAAATTTTTTTATTTTCTTTAAATAAATGGAATGTTATGGTTTTTTCACAGTAACATTTTTTTGTGTTATTTTGCATTGGACATGTAAAATTACATGTTTATTTTTGTAACTTTACCTACATTTTTATGTAACTTCAAAATACAGGAAAAATTCTGTAAAATAAACAGGGAAAATTCTGTTGAAT
This sequence comes from Diplodus sargus, assembly GCA_903131615.1. Lineage (NCBI taxonomy): Eukaryota > Metazoa > Chordata > Actinopteri > Spariformes > Sparidae > Diplodus > Diplodus sargus. The sequence goes on along the minus strand of CAEMYA010001731.1, from coordinate 15,292 downwards.
TACAGTTTTACAGTTTTTTTACAGTGTAATTAACCAAATTGTGAGTGAAAGTAGGAATGATGTACATTCATGGTGGTATGAACACCAATCAAACAGGATAACTCCCTTATTGTGAGACTGTAAGAGTGAATAAGGCTAAGCCTAGGCAAAAACTGTTATGTTTTTTTTTAATATTGTTGCATTTATAATGCTGTTACAGAGAATGGGGAGCAGAGAGGTGCAGGAGGAGCAGGAGAAGATGCAGGTGGAAAGTCAAGTCAGAGTGAGGAACATAATAACTAAATTTTCTACAGCTGTTTGAAATTTGCTTTTCCATTTATGTACAGCTGCCCTCCTGTCCTGAAGCCACATGCTACACCTGTGTCCCTGGAAAGCTGCAGGCCTGGCAACGCCCTGCTTCCACGACAATCTTCAGTGCTTACTGACGAAAATCCCACTTTTCATGCAGTGGTTATCACAAGAACAACTGCTACGATGGCTGCATCCACAGCGACAACTGAAGAGAAATTAAAGGCAGAGCAGCATTCAGCCTGTCAAAGCACAGTGAGCTGGGATCTCTGTTGTGGAAAATGGAGAAGAAGAGACGGAGCATGCGCATTAAGCTTGCATTTGTGTGGACCGTTAATCAGGTCGAACTGCTGCTGCGGCTCACACTCGACTACAAGTCGAGTCAGTTGCAAGAAACACAGACACAAGCAGTAGTCCGCCATTGTTGTTGTTGTTATGAGACGTCACAGGGTTCAGAGGTCGGAGGCAAGAGGTCGAGGGGTGGGGCGATGGCGTCATCGTTTCGGAAAGTATGCGCATTCGCCGTCCACTGCGTTTTTCGGATTTTTCCACTCCTTTCAAAAAAGTGCGTTCTCAGGCACTGCGTTTTCAGGATGTGTGCGATTGGCCAAAATGATACATTACATATGCGTTTCCACAAAAGAGCGTTTCCGTCTGGACGGCCTCTTAAAGTGAGCCGTGTCTGCTCAGCATCAGCACAGCTGTCAACATACAAACAGCTGTGAAAAGCGTCAGTGTATCCTTCTGTCCTGCTGAGAGGCCCTGAAGCAAAACAGAATGCAGGGGTCAGTGCTCCCTCTCAGCACACTGGCCCTCATTTATCAATCTTGCGTGAAAACGGGTGCAGATCTGAGCGCAGAATTGGTCTTACGACAGGATACACGCGTGATTTATGAAACGTTCGTATCTGACCAATTCCAGCGTACGAATGATCGGGTCTTGATAAATGCGGCGGCTGAATTCGATCGTCATTAACATGTTACGCCCTGAAATATTCCTGGTTCGGAGGCCTCGCCCACTGAGGTCAAACATGGAGAGAAGAAACACTGGCAAGAAAATAAACTTTTGTGGATGGAGATCGGCATCCCGGCAGAGCCGGCACATCAAAGGCTCTCCGTTCACTAATGCAATGTTGTTCAAAACTGAACAAGCCAAATAATATGGCACACTTTCTCTGGGTTATACAGCAGAGTTCCCCCTGCTGGTCCGAGACAGAGCCACCTGCCCTTCAGCAACCCGAAGCAGCCCCACTGTGACCAGTGTGCGTTTGTGCGCACTATTGAATCTGTGTTTCTGCTCTGTAGTGGGGTTATTAGGTATTCCGTTAACATAATTTATTTTACAAAAAAGTGGTATGAGTAAAAGCGTGGGCTTTTTAACATTTTTTAAATTCTGTTTTATTCGTTTTAAGAATCCATTTTGATCTGTTCTAAAAGTGTGACTGCTTATGCTTAATGACAGCTAAGGTTTGTTTAATAATTATTTTCAGACTCAGCCAGATTTTACTGTGCTGCACTGCAAATCCACAGACTCAGATTTGTGTACACGAGCTCAGACCTGACGTGAGATCTAATCGTAGCTTCCGCTCACGTCCAAATTGATAAATGCCGACGCTTGCGTGGAAAAGGTGGTACACGCAGTTTTCTGCCGTAGGTTCGTTTGATATATGAGGGCCACTGTGTCTAACTGAAGTACAAAATAATACAGTGATCCCGTGGTGACACCGTTGCATTAGGACAGATTGAAGGCCAGCAGTTCTAAATTGTTGTCCCTACCTTTTTGTCTGCAAACGTAGTTCAGTCAGGAATTAATGTCTACAGTGCAACTGATTGCTTACAGTGTGAACCCATAAGTGAGAGACAGGCGATTCAGAACCTGCAGCTAGAACACCAGTAGCATGCACCTAGAACACCAGTAGCACCAGGGGCCACATGTTTGAACCACGTTTACATTGTTTAGGTTGTTTGCCAGCTGCAGATTGTATTATTATTTTGCAGTATAAACAGCATTCTGTAAAATGTCATCATTTATAAATGAACATTTATGAATGATGTCATTGTTTTTTATTGTGTAATTGCTGCAGTGAGGCAGCAGTTACACATTATTGTTGTCTCCATTGGCACATTATTCATCCAATTTTCACCAAATTAAGTACACAGCATAATTAGATTAGCCCGAACAAAATCTATGAGTTTGCTCTTTGATAACACTCGTTGTTTGTCTGTGATTATAAGGGTGTGGCCCAGTGCACTGGACAGGCGGTAACTCTTCCCTGCTAAACCTGATTGAAACTCATTTGGGAAGGTTGTAATTTTGCGAAATTAGACAAGTGATATTTCTGCAATTCTGTCGCTTTAAGAAGATGGAACTTGGTACATGAGCTCTCCATGAGTATGTGCACAACATATTAAAGCATGGTACCAACATGGTACCCACCTTGTGGGCATTTTTTTTTTCATTTTTATTTCATTTATTTATTTAAAGGACAGTGCACATTAATCAACATTTCTGCTAATGTGTCAGTGTTAGCCAGTAGGCTAATTTTCAAATGTAGTCCTTTGGCAAGATGTTAAGCTAGGCACAGGGTGGCTAAAAAAATAAAAACATATTAAAGAATACACACAGCAATAGATAATAACAGTATAACATGATGCCAAAAGACTGGCTCCATTAAAACATTAAAACATATAACCATACATCCATTTATACAAACCACCATGGGTTACAAGACAGCTACAATAATACATAGCAACAGACAAACATGCATTCAGATTAAATACTATCAAAGATGTTCACATTTTTTTAATTGCTTAAAAGCCAGTCTTATGGTGGGAGGTGCAATTTCTAATCTCCACTGGCAATTGGTTCCATAATTTAGATGCATATTTGAACATAATTAACCAAAGGAGCAAAGACCAAAGGAGTGTAGTCCCCTCTTAAGGCAGAGGTTGTGGTTCTGCTGTTGCATTTTTTCTGCTGTATAAAAGTGCAGAGTGGTGGGGGAGCCTTGCCATTGATAATCTTAAAGGGACAGTGTGTAATATATCAAGTATTTAGCACCATCTAGCTGTGAGGCTCTACATTGCAACACTATTTTGCTCACCCCTCCCGTCCTAAAGACTTTCCAGAAGCTACGGTGGCCCTGACGGACAAAAAAACTCATTTTCAAAATATGGACTCTTTCCCAACAGCGTTGAGTATTTCTACTGATTCAAGTAATGAGGTAAAGATGTAGTTAGTTAGATGTTAGTTAGTGACGAGTGCTTTCGCTGAGCTCCCTCTCAGTTCCGCAGTCAAGCTAGCTCTGAGCTAAATCGCGTTTAGCCTTACCACGTAGTGCTTTGTGTCCCTCTCGGCAGTCCATAGTTGTTTTACACCCGGAAAGACATGACGGCCTCCATAGAGCTTACCCGTGCTATGTATATTCAGATACGTAATTCTTCGCTCAGGAGGATATGTCAGATTGTTGGCAGAGGTAATTGTACAACAATGCGGACTTACTTATGAATGAAGACGTTGATTTGAGTTAATAAATTACTTAAATAGTTACACACTGTGCGTTTAAAAATTGGGCATGTGTCAGTGTGTTTTAAAATATTTTCCCAGCTGAGCAAGTTATATTTGTCCAGAATGTTACAGCTTGGGTTTTCTGTCCAAAATTTTAAGCACTTGTTTGTGAAGTGATAAGATAGGCCCTAATGTTGTGCTATTCACCTGGGTCCAGCTCGTCATACAATATGTTAAGTGAGGTATGATCATAGCATTAATGGTGTTGTCAGGAATTGTCAAGCAGTTCCTTTTATATCTAAAGTTGGCTAGATTGTATTTAGTTATTTGCATTACCTTTCTCACTTGGTTTTTAATGGATAGAGTAGAGTCAAGGATAATACCTAGATATTTAAAATTTGTATCTGTTTGAATGACCTCCCTAGACACATAGACCTTGGGTTAACAGTGAGATACAGTGTTAGTCTTGCTAAAAAACATACAGACTGTCTTCTTTACATTGAGATACAACTGTGAGTAAGCAAGCCACTAATGTACATGTACCATTGTATCACTGCGTTTGGCAGCAGCTTTGCCTTTGGTTTGTGCATGGACATAAATTATGCTTTATTTATCATCAGCATACATCTGAACCTCACATCCAATCCAGACTGATGGCAGATCATTTATATAAAGGCTGAACAGAATAGGGCCCAGGACAGATCCCTGGGGTACACCCAGTTCGATCCTCAGGGGTGGTGATGTCTCACCACCAACCCTTGCACACTGAAGTCTATTTGACAGATATGATCTCATCCAGTCAATTACACTGGTTGAGAAATTAAAATAAGACATTTTGTGAATGAGTATTTGATAATTTGGCAGTGTCAAATTGATAAATGCCGCGGTATCTGCTTAACACACGAGTCAATTTGCTTACATTTTGGGGGGTTATCAGACACCAATCATCAGCACTGGTGTAAAATGTGACGTCAATCAAATCTCGTCACTACAGTACAATTCAAAATGCTTTATGAGTGCAGAATGTTATGGCTAATTTATCATTTAGAGGACAGTGACTATTGAACTCACTGCAAGTGACAGTGACAGATAAAGCAATCACAAATATACAGTAAATATTCTAGTTTATATTGGAAGTCTGTTTGAATATGAACACTATTACTTATTGGCAGTTACTGAATGTCCTTGGAGCATGTGTTAAATTAGTGGTATTGGTGCTATAAATAGCCACTCTTGTGCATAATGGTGTCACGTAATGACAGCTGTTCTAATGCAGTGAACCTCACTGATGCAACACAATCTGTTAAATGCACTTCATCTTCTTTTCTTTTTCTACTTTGTCTGATGAATGGTGGTGCAAGTATTGATTTACAAGCGGGTGTTTTAGGGCATTTGTTTCAGTTTATAGATGACTGAGTATGTGGAGTGTGGAGTACGTTGCAGCTGAATTTTAGCAGCTGGATGTGAAGATCTACTGGACCAGTTTCAAAACATTTTGGTAAGTATGAATCATTTACACACCAAAACATGGAAACATGATACAAAAATATAAGAATTTGTCTTTAACATTATTGAATTGTTTTTTTTAACAGAAGCTGTTGGTTTGAGTATTTCATTATTGATGGAGGAACCTTGCCTGTGAGCATTCCCACACTGGTAGATTTAGGGATGAGCATGACAATTTTAGTCCATAAAATGCACAGGAAGTCCTTTCTTGGAGAGAGTTTAATGATACCACAGGAACCACCCCCACCTCTCCTTTTTCTTAAGGCGGCATCTGGGCTCTTCAGATTAAGTTCCCTGCTCCCAAGCAGCTGTCTCTCTTTTGTTCAGGTGGATTGTTTTCAGGGGCTGTGGTATTTCTGTGACGAGGTTCCCCCCTCTCAGGTCCTGATGGACTTTGCAGGTTGGGGAATCAGGGGAAGACGATCGCTGGCAGGAGACAGAGAGAGGAAAGCAGAGGATAGTGGCCACTGATGCTGCAATTGGGAATCTTATAACGTTTCTCAGTAGAAGATTTAATGGACATGTCTGACATGAATCATGCGTATCGCAAGATTCATGTCCTTTCCTTTTTTTCCTCTACACTTACCCCTACATTTTGAATAACATGAACACATCAGCAACGAGGCTGATATTAACTACATTTTATGATACTTATATGTATATATATATATATATATATATATATATATATATATACTACTCTCAGTCTGCTGCCTCAGCACACGACAGCAAACAAATAGGACTGGCCACCACAGCATCCTCAGAAAATAGAGGCGGCTCTGTCCCTTCTTGTAGAGGACTTCAGTGTTCTTAGTCCAGTCCAGTTTATTGTCGATGTACACCCCCAGATATTTGTAGTGTTCAACAATGTCCACGTTATGCCCCAGGATGGAAACTGGGGTCACTGGTGTCCTGGTTCTCCTCAGATCCACCACCAGCTCTTTGGTTTTTGTTGTGTTCAGCTGCAGGTGGTTCAGCTCACCCCATGTGACAAAGTCTGCAGCTGACAGACAGTGCCACAAGTGCACGTACTTTGGTCGGCCAGTGAGGTAATCCACAATCCAGGACACAAGGGGGGATCCACCAGCATCGCCTTCAGCTTGTCACCCAGTAGAGCAGGCCTGACGGTATTGAAAGCACTGGAGAAGTCAAAGAACGTGACCCTCACAGTGCTCCCCCGCTTGTCTAGGTGGGCGTAGACACGGTTCAGCAAGTAGATGATGGCATCCTCAACTCCAATCCGGGGCTGATAGGCAAGCTGGAGGGGATCTAGGTGCGGCCTGACCATAGGCCTGAGCTGCTCCAGGACGAGTCTCTCCAGGGTCTTGGATCAGATCAGGCCTATGGTCAGGCCACACCTGGATATCAAACAGAATAGCTCTGTATCACTCTGAATTTTAAAGCACCCATGATTGTTTCACCATAATTGGAGCTCACTAGATGTAGGATCCACATCAAACTATTTTTACTCATAAATACCAGCCACCTAAATGCATCTTTTTTGATAAAGTTCCATGAATTATTCTTCTGAGGAATTAATGCAAATGTGGAAAGAAGCCATATCTTAGAGTGTTAAAGAAAGTGAGAAGAAATTCCTGGATCTGTTCCTTTACCTATAAAATCAGACCGTGGAATGGAAGTTAAAGGAGAACTTCGGTCAATTTCAACATCAGCTTTATTGCTCAAGCTACCCTTGACTTGCCAGTACCGAAAACGCGAACACTTTTGGTCCACCTCTTACAGGGCTCCTTGAACGGAGAGTTAGCATTGACAGCTAGCATCGTGGGGTAACAACTTTACACTGTGTTCTAAACATGACAAGCTATTGTAAGGCTCATGGCTCCTGACAGGCTGTAACATGGACATGGACAGAAAAACGAAAATGCTGGAATACGTTTCTGTCTGCAAAAGTTTCCGTCTGCCAGTGAGGGAGTCAGCGCACGCTCGACGGATCGACTAGTTTGGACTTTGGGAAGACGAGATGTAAACAAACGGGTAAGTAGCTGCTTGCACAAACACGCTGTTTTAACCACTTTTTAATTCATTTTGAGCCATACACGCTACAATGCTGTGTTGTAAGGTGTCTGCTGATGTTGCATAGCTTTTGGGGTGATATTTGGAGCATGTTAAGATGCTTAAAACACAGTGTAAAGTTGTTACCCCACGATGTTAGCTGTCAATGCTAACTCTCCGTTCAAGGAGCCCTGTAAGGGGTGGACCAAAAGTGTTCGCGTTTTCGGTACTGGCAAGTCAATGGTAGCTTGAGCAATAAAGCTGATGTTGAAATTGACCGAAGTTCTCCTTTAAGAGGTAAATGGAAAACAGAATCAAGACATGATGACTTCCAGTTTTTGTGTATGAAACTATCCCGTGCTGCCTGACAGATGCTTTTTTTTGTGTACAAGCTTGTTTTTAAGGCAGCTCCATTCCATCATATTGAAATGTTGTAGATGTAGTATGCAGTTTTTGATATTAATTTTCCTTAAAATGCAGCCGGACATTGGGATCATTGGAAATTTTAGGATCTCCACTGGAAGTCTAAATACATTTCTGTTTTTCTGTTTGGCTGAGTTTTTACCGACTGAGGTTCCTGCTGTAGTTGTGAGGTTGTCTGACCCTCACATGACCCTCTGCTCCAGTCTTAAGTTATATTTTGTTTAAATTGAAATATGTTCTTGATTGTATCCTGTTACTATTCTGGAACAATGCAGTCTGTTCACAGTGATCAATTTCATCATACTCCTTGAGATCGATACAGCGATTGTGTTTGTCTGTGTAGGCTGTGAAGTGAAATGACAGTAGGTATGGTTTAGATTATCTCTACCGGAAGAAGGTGGATCTCTGGGTTTGATACCAGGACACATAAAGCTGTCAAAATCCACCTGATGGTGATGAACAACCCTATGTGATGAGTGATGGCAATAATTTGATCACCACCACTGCCTGCTATCTGCCCACCCCCACCTGTGTCAGCAGTGGGGGCGGAATGGTGGTCCTGGGATATTCAGGATGGTTCAGCAACGAATGGCTGGTCATAAAAGATTGAAAGGACTATTTGAAATTGTAATGAAAAGGTCAAAGACAATCAAATGATTTGAAATTACACCTTCAAAAAATAACTTTATGGACATGAAGAGATCACTTTTATCCTGATGGCAGTCGGAGCTAAGAATGGCACGGTCAGTCACCCAGCACTGTCTGACAGACAGTCACCAATGTGTTGCAATTATTTACTATTATATATTATAGTCATCATTTGAGGGAGACACACTGTGCTCATTTTCTGGTTCATAGTTTTATTTTAGGTGTTTACTAGTTTACATGCTTTAATGTTCAAAGACGCGTTCTTTCCTAATGTCCAGTGCTACCTTTATTAACCTTTATTCTCTCTCCTGACCAACAAAGCTCTGTTTTAGCTCTGGACCCTTTAAGGTCACCTCCCAAAAAGCTGAGTCTGCTCTGATTCGTCCACTCACACAAGCCAGAGCCAGTAGTGCTCATTCAGCTCTGCTTGTGTTGTAAGCCTCCATTTGCATCACTTCTACTATGAATATCAGCACAAGAACCGCTTCTGATCCAAAGCAGATGAAGATTTTGTGTGTGTGTGTTCTAATCAGAACATGCAAATCTTCCAAAACTTAGTCCTTATTTTGATCTCAACTACACGGCTGCAAAGTTTCCTGAATGCATCTTGCATAGTTGTGAAGCTATTGTGGTGAGAAAATCTGTCCACGGACAGACAAATCAAATCAAATCAATTTTATTTATATAGCCAATTTAAAAGAAATGTGTGCCAAAGTTGCAGAGTGGGCCGCCAATTGCTGTTTTCTTACCTTCTACCTACTGTCTAGTTCTGACTGGAAACATCACAAACTGGCATAATTCATCACAGCCCAGTACAGGAAGGTTCTAAAGCGGGTGATTAGAACCACATGAACATCACTGGAACCATCTACAGAGCATCAGTGACATCAGTGAAGTGAACTAAAGAACTAAAAGACAACACCCACCCAGCCTGTTCCGATTGTTGTACAATGACTAATAGCTGAATCTTGTATCTTGATTAGAGCTGCAACGATTACTCGAGTAACTCGAATAATTCGCTTACAAAAATGGTTGGAGCAAAATCTCTGCCTTGAGGCTTCGTTTAATTCCTATCACCCACGTTATGTGGCCTGCTTAGCTCAGGGATCATGTTTTCACGCTGTTCTACAGACTACGTTCAAAATTGAGTTGGCGTGATGGCAAAGAGCCAAGAAACTGTCCATAAAAGACAGGGAATGTCCAAAGTTTGGGATCATTTCACATTTAAAAAAGAAGATAACAAAGTGCAAAGTGTCTACTGCAAAGCAGAAATGGTGTACCACAACAACATGTCGACAATGATTAAACATCTGAACCGAAAGCATCCAGTTGTTAACACCAGCTCACCAAGCGTCGCCGACACAAGCTACATTGATGTTAGCTAATTTAACGTAGCCTTCCATCACTAGTTAGAACGTATGGTATTTGTAGAGGCTGTAGCCTGATGTCAATATGACTAGTTATCATGTTAAGATGTGGAAACTATTTCGTGTTAAATTGCAGGAGAGTAAACAGCCTACACCAAATAACTCCTTTCCACACACACATCTCGTTTCTCTCTCCCTCACGCACATGTGTGCGGAATAAATACCTGTATGTTTTTTTTTCAGGAATAAAAGCCAATTGCTCGGTCTATTTAACAGGTCTCTCATTTTCGTTATGCATTATTTGGTATTGTTGTTTAAATATGCAAAATTATTTTTTCTTAGATTACCTGATTAATTGATGGGATAATCGGTAGAGTACTCAATTCTAAAAATATTCGATAGCTGCAGCCCTTAACTTAATCACTCTCTATCTTGCATCGGTTGTTTATCTGTGACTTCTGAGAGGCATCAATATACTTGTGGCTTGTTAACTTCACTTTGAACCTTTTTTTTTAATGGCTCAGGGCTCATTACAATAACATGCTCTCTGACTGCCAAATGCTTCCAAACACTCTTTGTTGTGAGTTGTTTCACATTGCTGTCATCCATTGACGCAGTCAGCCACTGACAGCACTCTGCTTCCTTTGTCATGCTCTAAGGAAAGGTCAAGATGACACAGAGGAGAGTGTCTAGGCAGAACTATTATGGGGAGGTGGATGGAAGAAGGCATAATTGGTAAATGAGGCTATTTCTCTCCCGCCCTCTGTAGTTCTTCCTTTTCTGCAGTGCTGCATTTAAACCCTTGAGGGTACAAGTCCCTTTGACCCCCTTAAATCCAGCTTCCTGTTCCTGCACTTCAGGTTTTGTTTCGTGGTTGTATGGAATAGTCCCCTACGCACGCACACACACACACACACACACACACACACACACACACACACACACACACACACACACACACACACAAAGCACCAGAGTACTTGTAGCATTTGGCCTTTTCATTTTTTTCTGATAGCTGCCAGATGATGAAGCCAGACAGGAGGCCCCTACTGACTGCTAGTCTGACTGACTGACAGACTGATAGACCTGCTCACTAAGCCACATGACTGTATTTGGAGGGGACAGGAAGTAGGTGGGTCTGCTAGAATAGAATGGGGGTTGGGGGATGGAGGTTCTCTGAAGGATAATTTCCTGATTTCCTGGCAAGAAAAGTGCACTTCCTTTGTCATGGGATCTGCATTATCCCTGGTCCATCACCGTCCTGTGTCTGATGGTAGTTGTTAAAAGTCAGAGAAAAGGCAGAAGCTGCAGGTCAGTGAAAGGTGAGGTTGTGTGAGTGTAGAGGAATGGTCAAACATTATTTAGAATTTGTCATCTTTAACAATGTCATTATATCAGGTTCCATTTATAATACTGTTGATTGCAGCCTTTTCTTCAGCTATAGCCCTCCATTGCCTCTCTACATAATACCCCATGTGACATGTCTTGCAGGCAGACTCTAGCTGTTGGCTGGAGGACTGCAGTAGGGTGTCACTGCAGGGACTGAACGGAAAAAACAGTGTGCTGGGCCCTTCACAGTTGGTGGGGAGATAGATAGATAGATAGATAGATAGATAGATAGATAGATAGATACTTAGATACTTAGATACTTCGATCCACAGCGTGAATGACAACATTCAGTGTTGTTACTCTTCTATTCATCTAACCTCCTTTAGTGTGCAGTGTGTCTGTAGTGTTATTTAGTAAAAACACTTGGTTTACCCCAACAAGGCCAGTTCTACCGAGTATACTCATAGAACTGGGGTTACATCCTTGTAAGTTTATTTCATATGTCATGAGGATGGTATTTCTCACTGCTACTTTACAGCTGAGCGTGAAATCGGTTAATATTCACCAGTTTATCTCAATATACAATTCTAACAGTTTTGTGGGTTTCAAATTGAGTTGGTATTTGGACTTGTTTAGACACCCCTATGGTCTTAATGAACTCTGTAATGAACTGCAATTTCTTTCAAACAAATAGCATAACATAATAGATACTTTGGAAACACTCTATTTTTACCATCCAGAAATGTCATGGTAATTTGTTGATAATTACCAAGTGACATATTTAAGATTTCTCTGAAATTACCCCCCAATTACCACAGTAATGTCCTCAACATTTATTGAAAGTGACTCTTTTTAAAAAAAAAAAAGTATTTATTTTGCTTTAGTAATTTCCAGGAAACTTCCAACTGGTTTCTGCTGATCGTGCCATTTGACCTTCCAACAGGTTTCTGTCTAACTTCCCTCAGCAGGTCACTAAAAGTGTTTCTTGTTTCTGTCCAACTGTTTTTCTGTCACAAAATATAAAAAGACTTTAACTTGTCATGTGACTATTATTATTATTAGGCCTTGATATGCAATTGACCTTGTTGTGTCCACAGACTGTGTGGAGAAGTTACTTCGGGTGAAAAACGACAGAGAGTTCAAGCTAGCGAACGTTAGCTTCTTTATTCACAGGCTGCAGGGAAAACACGCCATCAACTCACTCAGCTTCTTGTATACAACTCCCCTCAGGAGCCCTGTCTATTCTAGCCCTGTTCTCTAAGCGCCCCCTATTGGCATGAACAGGTTAAACACAGCACCCTGTGAACATCAGTGGCAACACAGTACAAGAGTACCTTCTCACTGATACAAATCTGGTTTCTTTTAAACACCACAGACCTGTTAAGAACTAGCCTCTATTTTGTGTCTCTTTGAATCTATTTGAAGGTCTATTTGAATAATCAAGCGATCATAACAAAGGGAACAGTTGAAATATTTGTTCAGATGTGTAAGCATGAGTAAATGTCACGGGGTCAGAATAAATTAATTTGGATCATAGCATAAACATATATATTTCTTAAATAACAATTTTAGAATGAATTTCCCAGAGGAATGATGTAGCTACAGCTCCAGATCTCTAGCAAACCATGGCTAAACATCAGAATACAATACCTCTGCCAATGTTTATGCTAATTAAGTGAATCAGAACAAAATGAGATAGGTTTCAGGACAGATCACTTTGGCAGAATTTCCAAAATGTGCCATTTTTTGTGCCACTTTGGCACCATTTAAAATTTCTCAGGTACCAACCTATATATTTAAAAATGGCTCAAATGGGCTCTGCTTGAGCTTAACGGATTAAGGAATGAAACTTGAAAATAATAAATCAGGTGGGAAGTTGTGTGTTAAAGACATTTCCAGCTATGTATTTACTGCTTATTGGTACCTATATTTTTACTAAATTATGTTGGAGGTCATTTCCAGTAAGTTTTGAAGTAACTGGTGGTTAATTTGAAAGAAATTTCAAATACGTAAATTGGTCATTTCAACTCACTTACCATGAAATTTGTGGACCTGTAAAATAAATTATTTCTGATATTTCAAATGAAGAATTCATTGATGAATGAAAGTCATCATTAGTTTCAGCCCTAATTCTGCATAGATGAGGCTGAGGGTCTTTTGGAAAGTAGATGCGCCCACTGTGGCATACAGCTCACTCCTAAAGGCAGTTTGTCCTTTCAGGCCATAAATAGATGAACACGTCCAGGACACTGCTTGCTTACCCTTGTTGGTAACCAGTCAGACTGCGTGGATACACTGATTCACACTCAAATGCCTGGTATAAAAAGAAAAATCCCTGTTCCTGCATGTGTTGCCTCTTCAGTCTGTACCAGTCAGAGCTCTACCCTACACATGCTGTCTTTGTACTTTCTTGAGGTCTCAGTTGAAAAGCATAACATCACACATATTGTATTTTTCCAATGACTGATGGCTGTAAAACAGGCCCCCGCACCAGTGATGATCATGTGAACCCTGACCATGACCAGGAAGCAATTTGTTAAGCTTAAGAAACCACGAAGAAACTGGGAGGCCCCCAGGTCAACAGCACACATATTTCCACTTAGTTCTATCTGAGAGGTGAAGACCTGCGGCACCTTTATGCAAAACGGTTTTTCTCCATCCCCCTTTAACTACAGGCAGACACTGTCTTTAACCACACTAATGAACTGAATGCTCTTTATGAACAGGTAAGAAGCGAGGTTACAAGCTCAGGCAAAGTTACATGGTCAAGTGTTTCCCCCAATAAAACTCATCACTGATGCATTCATCTGCTGGGATTTAGGTTTTACAGTATTATGGAAGTCTGTATTATTTAAAGCTACACGTATACAGAAAAGCAAACATGATATTTACTGGTGACCTGCTTCACAAGTGACAAATCTTAAATGATTAGTCTGGTGTTTTTCTTTATTTCTCTGTGGTTAACAAATGCTGAGCAGATCCAAGCAACAATCCTACGTAGCTCCAAATACTCAATGAGAGGGCCAACAGTAGATTTATTCACAGTTAAAAAATAATCCTAAACAGATGACTAAAAGTGAGCTGTTTTTAAAGATTTCCATCTTCAGTAGAGACCACCAGGCTTGAAAGTCAGAGAGTTCTAAGAGGTGAAGAAACAACCAGGCACCAACAACGACCACGTTGTGGTAAAGACAGGCCTCTGTAAAGAAGTTGGCACTCTCTTCCTCTTCTCCCTGGGGCGGTCCGGCTGGTCAGGTTGGATGGTCAAAAGATTGCATCGTCTCAAAGTCTGCAGCTGTTAATGCAAAACCTGCGCTTTCTTCTTCAGTGCTGATGAATGTACTCTATGTTAGTCATAGGCAACACACCAAGGGCCGATGAACCTTCATCAACAGCAGTGTCTATGCATAAAGTTTGCAATGAGAGTACCAGACCTGATCTCTCTAAGGGAGCCCCACCTGACTCCGCCTACTCCCGATTCGAGTGGTGTGTGCTTGATCCATTATAAACAAACCGAATGACAACAAAGTGGAAAGCCACAAACAAAAATATTGAAAAGGAGTTATCCCTCATGAAGTAAAAAAAGAAATAAGAAAAAGGGGGGCACCCGCAAAAAAAGGGGATTCATCTAATAGTGCACAACTAATGCAATTAGTAGGATCAAGTCAATCACATCGCAAATTCCCTCCACATAAAGCACATTTCAGTCATTATAATACTGTGAATAAAGGCCCGTAGTCTCACATGTTATTTTTTGTCATGACTGTAGATTCTTGTTTGTTGTGTTCTGGTGTCTGGTTTTGTCTTGTGGTTTCTTGTATTTGATTTCCATGTCTTTGTATCATGTCTTGTGTCTTTTGTGGTGTTTTTTTCCCATGCCCTCATGTGTCCTTGAAGTTTTCCTATGTCCTTCCCTTTGGCTCCCTCTGTCTACTGTGGTGTTCCCTTCATTTTCTCATGTGCTCCTCCCATTCGTTATCTCACCTGTTGGTCCACCTCACCTGTTCCTCGTCTTGTCATCAGTGTCTGTGTATTTAGTCTCTGTGTTCCTTTCACTCCTTGTCTGGTCATTGTCCTTCTGGGGTTTATTAGTGTGAATGTGTGAATGCTTATTATTAGTGTGAATGCTGACACAGCATTCACACTATTGTTCTTCTGGAATTTATTAAAGTTATTATTCCTGCTTCCGTACGTTTTTTGGCACCTATCTC
>CAEMYA010001729.1:9287-22255 GCA_903131615.1 Diplodus sargus | reverse complement strand
TTCCTGTGTGTCTCCTCCCCCACAACAAGCTGACTGCACTTTATTTCCCAGGGGAGACATAAGGGGGGAGACATGGGGGAGGGGAGGAGGAGGGAAACATTAACAGAGGTGAAGAAGAGCAGAGAGGATGGAGGAGAGAAGAGGGGAGACATGACATGATGTCACAGACTGATGTTGTCTCTCTGTCTCAGTTTGTCCCGTCAGGATCGAGACTCTGGACGGCTGCGATCGCGTCACTGCTGTTCACAGCTAACAGCTAACAGCTAGCAGTGCAACTCTGTTTTACCGTCTTCTACGACACTTCACACAAAACTCTTCACATGTCGCCAGTAATATTTATTTGTAAAGTAACTGAAGCTGTCAGATGAATGTAGTCGAGTGAAAGTTATAATATTTCCCTGTGAGATGTAGAAGAGTAACGGACTCAAGGAAAGTTCCTCGACTGTGTTTGAGTTCAGTACTTTAGTAAATGTAGTTAGTTACACTGTGTGTGTGTGTGTGTGTGTGTGTGTGTGTGTGTGTGTGTGTGTGTGTGTGACTCACCGAACACGTTGTCTGTATCGTCCAGTCCGGCAGACATGACTCAGCAGTTTCTGTTCAGAGACAAGAATTGAATTTAAAGGAGCAGTTCAACATCACCTCACTGAGCACGGATCAGAACCACTCTGAGGCCCACGGATCCTCCAAGAACCCTACAGAACCTCCCTCCAGAAAATATGATTGTTATTATAATCTCAGGATTTTAACATGAAACAACACAACATCATTAAGTACGTCTGATCTTTGATTTTCTTTATTTTGATGAAACATTACAATTTCACAACATTAGAAACACAGAACTGCATTCATTGATGTCCAGGATTATTAATTGACATACCGACATAAGTCCAATAATACATATACCCACATCTACGTAAAGTACATGTGGGTATCTATCTATCTATCTATCTGTCTGGATCGATAGATCGATAGATCGATAGATAGATAGATAGATAAGTTTCAGCCGTCTTCTCAGTGACTGAGTCACTCGGTGCCTCCAGAACCTCGTCCAACTCTTCAGTGCTCGTTCTCCTCGACTCCTCTGTGTTTGACAGTCGACCACCAAATCCTCGTCTCCACTCTGACTGAACATCGCTGACTCTGCTCTGACCTGGTTCACATCATACCTGACAAATCTCACCTTTCAGGTCACCTGGAATGGCTCCTTGTCCAAACCCTGTTCTCTGGAAACTGGTGTCCCTCAAGGCTCAGTATCAGGACCGGTTCTGTTCTCACTAACACTAGATCACTCTGCTCTGCAGTCACATCACATGGATTCTCTGTCCACTGTTCTGCTGACGACACCAACTGTTCCTCTCTTTCCCCTCATCCTCCTCCAACAGCCACGTTGTGACGCTCATCTCTGAATGTCTCCATCATCTCTGAATGTCTCCATCATCTCTGAATGTCTCCATCATCTCTGAATGTCTGCATCATCTCTAAATGTCTCCATCATCTCTGAATGTCTCCATCATCTCTGAATGTCTGCATCATCTCTAAATGTCTCCATCATCTCTGAATGTCTCCATCATCTCTGCTTGGACAGCTGCTCATCACCTCAAACTCAACCTGAGTGAACCTGAGCTCCTCTTCATCCCGGGACAGACTGCCCTCACATGGACCTGTCAGTCCCTGTCCAGGACGCCACGTATCGCCTTCGATGACGGCGAGGAATCTGGGCCTGATCCTCGACGACAGACTGTCCTGCCCCCCCCAACATCACGATCCTGCAGATTTGCCCTCTACAACATCTGCAGGATCCGGTCTTTCCTCACAGAGGACGCAACGCACCTCCTGGTTTAAGCTCTGGTCATCTCCCGTCTGGACTACTGCAGCTCCCTCTTGGCTGGACTCTCAGCCTCTGTGACTAAACCATGGCAGCAGATCCAGAACGCTGCAGCGCCTCAATTACAATCTACCCAAATTCTCCCATGTGACCCGCCTCCTCCGTGACCTCCACTGGCTTCCTGTTGTGGCCCGCATCTGATTCCAGATGATGGTTCTGGTCTTCAAGGTTGTCAACAGAACTGCAACGTCTACCTCCAAACCCTGGTCAGACCACACGGCCCAGAGAGAGCACTGCACTCTTCTACATCAGCGGGCCGGCTGGTACCGCCATCACTGAGAGCAAACAAAGCTGCTCAGAGAAGTCACAACTTTTCTCTGTTCTGGAGCCTCAGTGGAGGAACGAACTCCAGACCAACGTCAGGACAGCAGAGTCTCTCTGTCTGCAGCAGGAGACTCAAGACTCTGGATCTTGTGGGCGGAGCCAGCAGGGGAAACACTACTGCACGTACTCAGTGGACCTGATAACCAGGAAGTAAAGCTGGATGTGAGGAACCGTTTGGCTGCAGAATCCAGTTCTGTGTCTCTGACTAGTTAAGACATTTTCTAACAGACCGACAAAAATCAGCTTTCTTCTCAGAGAACATCCTTGAACACAATGCAAACAGGAAGTGCTTACAGAGACTTCAGCAGACTTCTGGTGGAGACTGAGTGACTGGATATGAACAAATACACAAGTTGGTTCCCACAGTTAGCCGTCTCCATGGCAACAGTACACTTCCTGGTTACATCACACGAAAACATCATGTGAAATGTTGCATCAACACTTAAATCTTCTTCCCCGAACATGAGCAGAAAACCAAAGAAAAACATGTGAATATGGTCCGTTCAGAACCATCCAACAGAACCACCCAACAGAACCACCCAACAGAACTACCAACAGAACTACCAACAGAACCACCCAACAGAACCACCCAACAGAACTACCAACAGAACCATGAGGTGCGCCGGGGCTGAGAGAGAGAGAGAGGTCGAGCGAGGTAGACAGAGAGGAGGAGAGTGGAGGAGAGAGGAGGAGAGAGGAGGACAGAGAGGAGGAGAGAGAGGAGGACAGAGAGGAGGACAGAGAGGAGGAGAGGAGGACAGAGAGGAGGACAGAGAGGAGGAGAGAGAGGAGGACAGAGGAGGACAGAGAGGGACAGAGAGGAGGTGGCAGGTAGCCCAGCTGAAGACCATCTGCCGCCTCACCCTGCAGACGCTGAGCAGACAGATGGACTCTGTGGACGTCCTGTTCTCAGGCTGAGAGACGCTCGGCCTCAGAGGAGCTACGACACTTAGAACAGAAGAGGAAGGAAACTGAAACCAACTCCAACATGTTGTAGTCGTGATGACTAATAAACAATCTGCAGCACGAAATACAGAAACCAACCTGCTCAGGTTTCACCTGACGCCTCGTCACGTCTCCTTTCTGTGACAAATGGTTTTGAGGTGTTTCATGATTGTTTTATATAATCTACATGTTGACGAGTCACCTGTAGATTCAAGGTGTGATTTGTGACATGTAGTGTCTTTATATATAGTATTATATTTCCTCACAGTATCGTGATGGATCGTGTCGTACTGTCATGTTGTTGTGTTCAGCATCTTGTTGCGTCACGTTGTGCGTCTCACTACATGTCGTGTTGTTGTGTTGTGTTGTTTTATGTCGTCAGAAAAACCTTCACAGCCTCGTAACGAGCCGACATTTAGTGAACATGAGATGATCTGTGAGCTGCTTTCAGACTGGGTGGAGATGGACACACACACACACACACACACACACACACACACACACACACAGCTCATTCCCAGGAGGCTGAAGCTCCAACAGGAAAATGCAGCGTCAGACTGAGAGACGGAGCGCAGGAAGAAGAAAAGACATGAAAAGATGGTGGATGAAGAAGTGATGACAGAGATGAAGAGCCAGAGAGGAGAGAGAGAGAGAAAGATGGAGGAGGAGAAGATGCTGATAAACATCCAGAGAGAGATGAGGAGAAATACGAGGCAGGTAAACAAACTGGAGCACCGACAAACAGATAAACTCACCTTTCTGCCTCTCTGACGGTTGTCATGGCACGTCACCACCTCTCTCTCTCCCTCCCTCTCTCTCTCCACCTCCACCAGCAGCCGGTTAGCGAGGACAACGACTCCCAGGGTTCCACGGGGCTCGCTCCAGGCCAGGCGACAGTCAGGGCCGCGGCAGAGGATTGTGGGTGCTGTAGTTTCCTCCTCCTGGACCGTCAGGCTCGACTGGACGCTGACGGCTGGAGGCAGAGCGAGAGAAAGCTGGCTCACCGCTACTCAGCAGAATACTGCAGCCTCCATCTGAGAGAGCAGCACCAAGGACAGCTGAGGCAGACTGAGGAGGAGGAGGAGGAGGAGGGAGGGAGGGAGGGAGGGAGGGAGGGGAGAGAGAGGAGGGAGGGGAGAGAGGAGGGAGGGGAGGAGGAGGAGGAGGAGGAGGAGGAGGGAGGGGGGCGAGAGAGGAGGGAGGGAGGAGAGAGAGAGGGCTGATCAACAGGAAGAGGACATGTTGTAAATAAAAAGGAAAATGATGAATGAATGGAATATTTTAATGAAAACACTTTGTCAGCTGGTTCATGATGGCTGATCAGTATGATGTCATCATGTTACAGACTCACAGCAGGGTGAAATATTACTTCACTGTATATTTTCAGTGGTACTACAGATGTTTACTGTGTTAGCCTGTTATCACCATGTTAGCCTGTTTATCACCTGTTGTTACCATATTACCATGATAGCATGTTGTTAGCCTTTTATCAAGTTAGCATGTGTACTTTGTTGTACAAAAACATTTCATAGCTACATGTTTGCTGCTGTGCCCTGATTACAATATTTCACTGTGAACTGTCACTTTGTAAGTCAGACTGACAGCAGCTCACTGTGAGATCCTAATAATTACCCATCATGCCCGTCAGAGGCATGATGACAGCAGATTACTGTTGGAACCTGCTGTTCCTTCTGCTCAAAGACAATCTTTGTCACACATTTCATTACGAGCTACAAACCATGATGTGAATCAGTTCTGCAGATTTTCATTCTGGATAAACAAACAACCAACAAATGTTTAAAGAATCCAAAAAGATTTTTCATGAGAATAAAAGGATTAAAACATATTTTGAACTTTTATGTTGCAGTACACCAGGACGCGTCCGTCCCATTTTAAACAGGCGCGTCATTCAGACCACGTTGATATTCAAGTCACGACACAACGAGCCGACTTGGAACAAGAACATTGTAATTTTAGCTCCATTCAGTTCGATTCAATTCAATTTCCTCCCGTTTAATCAGTTTTGACTATAATTGCTGATGAGTCTTTAAATTTATATTTTTATATATCAACACGATTTTCAGCAAAAATGTGAAAAATGATCCAAAAAAGAAACGCAAGAAGGAAAAAAGAACATTTATGAAATAAAAAACAAGAACATAATTCACACAACCAGTGAGTGTGTGCTGTAGACAAAGTGTTGCCATGGTGATGTTGTTTGTCAATATGTCTCTGCAGTTTTTACGAATCACAACCGTAATAAGTTCTGCTGCAGTAACTGTTGAGTAAAGACAGAAACCAGGAACCAGAGATCTTTTATCTCACCTCTGCTCATCATCACCACCACCTGGTCTGTGCTGCAGTCTGCCTCGCTGCTGTTGGTTCACTTCATCGTTCTGTTCTCCTGGATTAACTCCTCAGCTCGGTCACATGTCCTCATGATCCCACATGGTGAGAAGAAGTCTACCTGTGAGGTCAAAGATTCCCCCACAGCGGTCAAAGACATTGCAGATAAAAATTAATAAAGAAAAATGTCATCATCTGTGATAAAGAGCCTCACCAGCGTTGCTAGCTTAGCGCCGGGTATCGGAGGTCTGGTGCTCTCTGTTGTCACCGTGGCCTTGGCCTTCATCCCTCAGGATGACCCTGTGATGGATGAGGTAAAGAAAGGGTTTGCTGAGGTGAACAGGAAGCTGGACTATGTCTCCATCCAGATCTCCAACCTGGCCACGGATGTGGAATGGTTCAACTACGTCAGCTTCTACTCTCAAGACGAGCTGCGCATCCTCATCGCCTGGAGGAAGTTCAATGAGTTCACTGAGAACAGCGAGTCGTCAACAATTCCAGAGGAAAAACTCCAACTGGCAGAAATATTCACCAACTACTACGAGTCCACAGGAACTGAGGCCAGTGTGGCCAACTTCTACCATTACCTGACGATTGGCAGCACGTCTCTCAGTGAAAACCTCAACAGGCTGCTGGTGAAGAAGTTTAAATGTGATGGGCAGCTTCTCTACCAACCGAGCTAATGGACGCAGCAAAACTACTGGGATTTTCTCTGGAGAAACATCAGTGTGTGTTGAGTGAATCACTAATTTACATTTATCAGAGAGCGAAGGACCGGCCTGTAGATGATTAGAAGTTATGACGGTGACAACAGAACCTGTGAGATGGTTCATGAAGGTTTTGTTTGCAGGTTGTGTTTGAGCTCGTTGTAACGCTGTTGTTCCTTACATGACCACCAGGTGGCACCAACGTGATGAAAAACACATAAAATAATTCAAATAATAAATACATTTGTGACTGAATGACTAATTGAAGCCAAACTTGCAGATTAAACTCAGAGAAGACGATGCTTCTCTCCTTTTCCCTCCTCGTTTTGTGAACAGTGACATTAAATCATCTGTAAAAACGAGGACAGGACCTGCAACTGCAAACTGCTTTCTGCTGTTCGCAACATCATTTTAATCATTTACATCAAGTTATAATTCAGATGCACAATGAGCAGATCAGAGTGAGTCCAGTTCTCTGTGGTGGTCCTGCAGGTTTCTGTCTGGATGTCGCTGCTGTTGCAGACTCACAGACTTTGTGGGCGCGTTCGCAGGAAGTCTGGGAGAGTTGAAGGCCGTCAAAACCCACGTTTCATCCAGAGCCACTGATTTAGACTGAGACAGACTTTACTGTCATTCAGTGTGCAACCCCAGAAGAGCAAGGGTGTTTGAAAAATGGAAAATAAAGACGCAGAAACTGGAGACAGATGCAGCCAATCAGCAGCTTTTTCAATAAAACAAGCTCGCGGTCTGAAACGACCAATGAAGATGATGAAACGGGTAAGAAGGCAAGATGAACAAAATGCAACTTTACCTGCACAGTTCAAGTTAATTGATCAGCCTATCAAGTCAATATATTGCGTGGCGCTGTAACATAAAGCCTAACCGAACGTTTCATAATTCAAATAACAGTAAGATGAGACGCCACATAACTGGGAAACTTTGTCTTGTAGCTCCTCAGATGCTAACGTTGTTTGTGTCCCCGCCCTCTGCCTGTGTCTCATGTGTCCTTGTGAGTTTGAGTCTGAGAAAAAAGAAACGTTGCTTTAAATGTGATCCTTCATATCAAACTGAACAAATGATAGAGAAAATGTACAAGTCAACAGTTCAGTAAAGATGTTCAGCTGTCTGATGCTGTGAGAGAGTGACGACTACAGGTGTTAATGCAGTCAACACACTGTTTCTATACAGCTGGGCTAGTAAATGTGACAGCATGTGTAGTATTTAACATAGTAGTAGTGGTACATGTGGTAAATGTAGAAAATGTAGTAAATGAGCTCCTGATCTCTCCGTGGATGTAAATGAACCTGAACCTCCATCAGGTGAAGCTGCAGCTGTAGATTAATTCTCCTGCAGCTCATAAAGAGATGAAATCATCACAGCATGTATTGAACATGGATGCAGTCTGTGTGTGTTTAAGCTAACAAGCTCATTTATCTGCCGGCTGTTATTCAAACACTGTGTAACCGTCAGAGGTTTATGATCTTTTTTTACTACTGTCTCTTCTGTCATGGACTGAATGTGACGGCTGTGTTAAAGGTGTGTTACACCAACACGGGTTCTGTTTGTTGCATTGGTCTGTTTTTTTCTAATATCATTATCATTATTATTTATTCCCCATTAGCCACAACAAACAAACTTAAAGAAATATGAATTCCCAACAATAAAGCTGCTAATGAGGCGTCACTGTTGAGCTCATCAGTAAATAATTCCATGTCCTGTTGTGTGTGTTGCAGTCATGGCGTTCCCTCGGCTGTCTGCCTCGATGCTGTTGGCTTCACTGATCCTTCTCCTCTGCTGGACCACCTCTTCAGCTGATCTGTCAACCACCTCCAGGGAGAAGAGACACTTACCTTCCGGGCCAAGAGAAGGAGTCAGTAAGACCTTTGAAGTGGCAAAAGATCTTCTGTCTACATTCAAAGACACATCAGAGATGAAGAAGTTTGCAGAATCAGCTAAAAAAAGCGTTCAGATACTCTCCAAATTTGCCAGCATGGCTCCCGGCATCGCTGGTGCTCTCTTCTCTGCTGTCAACGTGGCCTTGGCCTTCATCCCTCAGGATGACCCTGTGATGGATGAGGTAAAGAAAGGGTTTGCTGAGGTGAACAGGAAGCTGGACTATGTCTCCATCCAGATCTCCAACCTGGCCACAGACGTGGAATGGTTCAACTACGTCAGCCTCTACTCTCAAGACGAGCTGCGCATCCTCAACGCCTGGAGGAAGTTCAATGAGTTCATTGAGAACAGTGAGTCGTCAACAATTCCAGTGGAAAAACTCCAACTGGCAGAAATATTCACCAACTACTACGAGTCCACAGGAACTGAGGCCAGTGTGGCCAACTTCTGCCATTACCTGACGACTGGCAGCACGTCTCTCAGTGAAAACCTCAACGAGCTGCTGGTGAAGAAGTTTAAATGTGACATTTGCTTTTTCCATGAGGGTCGCAGGGATGTTACCGCTTTATCGTGGGGTTACTGGGGCCAAATCCAGTCCACCTGAGATCTCCACGCAAGATGGTTAAATATAACTTTTATTTCAACACATTGCTGTTAGAGGGAATGGTGCTAAATGAAGCCGACTGGAAACTGATCGGTGTCAGAACATCAACCAAAGCAGCTGAACACGTCCATCGATCCCTTCAAACTGACCTGATGGAGGACAAGAGGGGGGAGATAATAATGATGATGAAGATGAAGATGAAGAGCACTCTGCCCTGCATGCACTTCTATATCCTCTTCTCTCGTCTTTGAAAAGAAGATCCTTTGTTTTTCTTTGTGTCCTGACTGAGGCTAATGATACGGACCCTCTGGATGTGCCCGTTGTTACTCTGCTTCTCAAAATAAAATGAAAACATGTTACAAATAAAAAGTGTTTTACAATAATCAATCAGAACCAGACAGAAGAAGTTAAGATGCTACAAAGAACATCTGACTCACAACTTTATATATTTTAGATTCCGCAGAGTTGGTCAAATTTTCAGAAGACCGATAATAAATTCATTACTGAATGATGAGTGATGATGAAGAGGGTTCTGCGATTGGTTCTGCGATTGGTTCTGTGATTGGTTCTGCGATTGGTTCTGTGATTGGTTCTGCGATTGGTTCTGCGATTGGTTCTGTGATTGGTTCTGCGATTGATTCTGCGATTGGTTCTGCAATTGGTTGAGTTCAGGAGACGTTTTCAGTTTGACGTGTCCTCCGACTCCCACACAACGGTTCACTGTTCATCTGCATGAAGCCTGAACGGACGTTTGTGTTGCTACACTTCAGGTACCTGTACACACACACACACACACACACACACACACACACACACACACACACACACTCACTGGTAATGTGTTTGGGCTTTAGTCTTTAATCAATTGAGAAAATGCAAATCCCACCTGCTGGACCAACTGTCCATCGGACCTCTGACCACATGTAAAGTGCACCTGCAGCAGGTCAGTGTCGTAAAGTCGCCTCTTATCTCTGGACCGCTTCTTCTCCCTGCAAAGTTCTGCTGGGCCGGTGGGCGTGTCCTGCTCAGTACAGGTGTCTATAACAGCAGGTCCATTTCTAACACTGCACCACAGCACCTGCTCACCTGTCGAGTCCACACGCCTCTCTGCTCTGCACAGAAACAGGTAAGTCAGAATGTATTATACTTACATTTTGTTTGTATGATTCACACATTTTGCCGTGTGACATTAAAACCGTGAGCACGAGACGTTTGAGGAACACGATAAAAGTGAGAACACTACAGAAAACTAAAACAGGGAGAGATGCAGGTAAACACACAGCGCAGGTGAGAACCATGTTTATTCTGGTGTGATGTGATTTATATTTAAATGTTATGTTTCATACGTTCACTGAAGCAGCAATAAATGAAATATCTCTGATGCTGATTTATATAGTTCATATTCAGCAGAGCCTGTTGTCCTCTGGGCAGTTATGATGTTTAACATCTGATCCAGGTTCAGCTCTTCATATGAACCTGGAAATCATTCTTCTCAACTCAATCAACTGTCTTGCAGATATTTTTTACAGGTATTTATTGAAAGAGAAAAAGTAATCGTGATAAAATGTTCATCTTAATTATGTCTATTCGATTACGTCGGTCCATCCGTTTAATTCTGTCTTTGCTTCTTTGTTGGGTAAATCTGATCTGGGAATATAAATCCACAGATAAATAATAATATCATTGTCCCAATTAAAGTTATGAAGATTTTGTGCAGCGAATGTGTATATTTATATCAAATGATTTGTTCTGGCTGTAGGGGAGCGACAGAAGTTCTTCAGGAATAGAAAGACTGAGCTGATCTTTGCCGTGTTGGATAGAAATATTCCCAGCTGACAGAATCAGACGTCTTCTCAGTGTCGAGGCTGAGAACATTGACGTTTCTGTCGTGTTGCTGATGTGTTCCGTTAAGTGTAGAACCCGTCTTACACCATCTTGTGTCTGTCGGTTCTTGAGGAACCCTGTTCTAGTGTTTCTCCACCTTTGAGCATGTCAGTAACTCTGCTGTTAGCGTCTGTGAGTGTGTCGCACCTGCAGCTCTATTAGTTTCAGTCTCGTGTGGAATTATCTCCCTCTGGTTTCATCCTCTCACCTGTCAGTACTTCATTCTGTTCTGGTCCAGTGAGTTCTAAACATTTGTCATTCTTGCAGAATCTGCATGATCTGGTTCTGTCTCCGAGTCCTTAAAGTCGTTTTCTAAGCAGTGTTGTATTTCTTGTAGCTTGTTACATGTTTGATGTGTGAAAAACACAACATAATATAACATATATACATAATATATAAGTATATTAGACATGATGGGTTAAAGAAGGTAACTGTGACACTGAGAGTGACTACATGTAAACTAAACTTTATATCAGCAGGTTCTTCTGTGAAGAAGCAGTCAGTGTGTTATATCAAACACACTGACTGCTTCTTCACAAACAAAACGTTGTGTCGTCTCTTCTCTTTATTTTCTCTTTTTATTTTATTTATGTATTTGTTGTATTAAACACATTTACACATTTAACATTTAAATATCAGCTTTTATTTAAAGACACAGTTGACGAATGAAAACTTTGATATTTATGCGCTAATAAAAAACAACAAGCTTCAGCTGCTCAACCTGACCGGATCATCAGAACTCTCCTGGTTCTGTCCAGTATTGTATTCAATGACGTTCTGTCTTCATGTTGTACTGATGTGAGCTGAGTGTGTCTGCAGTCTGATCATATTATATATATATATGTGTGTGTGTGTGTGTGTGTGTGTGTGTGTATCATCATGTCTACAGTCAGTCTGTTGTGTGTCCACAGTGAGTCTGCAGAATGGCACATGTGTTCGGTTCTTCCTGGGTGGTTCTGCTCCTCGTGTCCGTCACTGTGGTGCTGCTTAAGTCACAAGCGGTACGTCAGTACAGCACAAGAACTTCTGACATCACTGTCATAACACACATTATCATAGGACTGGAGTTATAAAGTGTCTGTACATGTAAAGTGAACCTCTCCACAGAAACACCACAGATGTTTGAATGTGGACTCAGAGGTTCAGAGAGTTCATGTCCTGCGTGGCTGATCTGATCTGATCCATCTTCTGTGTTTGATCCAGGTCCAAGGGAACGGAGCAGAGCTGCAAAAACAAGTTCTTGCCAACTGTAATAAAATTGTTTCAAATCCCACCAGGTGAGAGTTATTTAATTTATTATATTAGTAACTAACCTTAACTACAGCCCAGATCTCTGACTCCCTCATCATCGTCTGCTGCGTGTCACCCGCCTCTCTCTCATGTCCCCCGTCACCTCTGACCCGTCTCGTCAATATGAATATGAAATATGAAACATTTCAGTCAGGATGCACCATATCAGACTTATTTAACTTGAGCTTTTATTGAGGAGAGAAATGATTAGAAAGTGGAGAAAGCCAAGATATATAAAAGCCAAATTAGCGTGACCCAAATATGTTCAAGAGTATCTTGATATTACTTTAATTCAAGTAATTAAATAATATTTTTCAGGGCTTGAAATTACCACCATTAGTCACATATGTGCCCAAAATGTAATCTGTGAGACTTCAAAATATTTGGGAGCAAACAGTTATTGTGTAGTGAGTGAAAGTCACAGCATTGGCCTCTATGTTGATAACTAATTGTGTTTCAATGTATCTTGAGTGTATATTATGGTGATGTTTTAGCATGTATTACTTATGTATAGTGTATGTATGTGTTGTGTGCAGTACTGTTATGTGTTTGTCAGTGATGTATAGCTGAGCTCAATATCCGTCACTTTCTTTCACTAATTAGAATTATAAATATCCATGTACAAATATGAAATCTCACAAATTCTTAGAAGTGTGTAAGTTAGTTCTACCTGAACTTCAGTGGATCACCCAGTAAAAGCACCAGAAGCAGCGTCATCATTATGCTAATATCAGCCATTGTAATGTTGTGAACCTATTCGCAAGCACAATAGCAAATTAAGTGAAATAACAAGCCATTTGTAAAGCCCAATATATAGCAAATCACATATTTTTTTAAAATATTGTGCAAATATTGATAAAAAAAAAACAACTCCAGTAAATCCAGTAAAATGACCCTTGATGTTTTTTGTGTAGCCTCTGAGCAGCAGAGAAGCCAGTCCACTACTGAAAGGGATGACAAGGAGGCCATGACTGCACAATGGACAGGTAGAGAGGATAACAGAGGAAACAATATGGATTTATTTCATGTAAGATTAGATAAAACACAGCAGAAGTGATGATAGATTCTATATGATATACAAATATTCAGA
>CAEMYA010001726.1:0-11315 GCA_903131615.1 Diplodus sargus | reverse complement strand
TGGGCTGGCGAGCACAGCCCACTAAATATGGGTATTTTAAAATTGACAAAAACAGAAATGAGTTTGTCTTACTGCACAGTGCAGAGTGCAGAGTGGGGTCTATATGCAGCAGTGCTGGTTGTTCAGTCTGACAGCAGCAGGAAGGACCTGTGATTCCTCTCCTTCACACACTGAGTGTATCAGTCTGTTGCTGAAGGAGCTGCCCAGTGCTGTGAGAGTGACCTGCAGGTTGGACTGCTGCACCAGCAGTGATAACAGCTTATCCATCATCCTGCTCTCTCCCAACACCTGCACTGAGTCCAGAGCATCCCAGGGTGGAGCTGGCCTTCTTGATAAGTTTATCAAGTCTCCTCCTGTCTGCTGCTGAGATGCTGCTGCTCCAGCAGACGACTCCATAGAAAATGGCTGATGCCACCACAGAGTCATAGAAAGAGGTCAGGAGGTCCCTGCAGTCCAAAGGACCTGAGCTTCCTCAGCAGATACAGTCTGCTCTGACCTTTCTTATATGTCGCTGCGGTGTGATCAGTCCAGTCCAGTTTATTGTTCAGGTGAACTCCCAGGTACTTGGAAGATGTCACCATCTCAATGTCTGTTCCCAGGATGTTCACCTGTGTGCAGGTTGTTTGTGCCTGCAGAAATCCACCACCAGCTCTTTGGTCTTCCCGGCGTTGAGCTGGAGGTGGTTCCACTGGCATCAGTCCACAAAGTCCTGAATAAGTTCTCTATAGGCTCTGTCGTCCCTGATGAGGCCTTCGATAGCAGAGTCATCAGAGAACTTTTGTAGATGGCAGTGGGGTGATTGGTGGTAGAAGTCTGCGGTGTACAGGGTAAACAGGAAACGAGCCAGGACTTGTAGTATCACCAGGGTCTCTACACATGAACACAAGCATTGAGAACATTGTTTGTGTACACAGAGTTACTAAAAAGAGAGTTTTTGGACAACTCACCTCAGTTGCTGGATATCCGGTGCGCCGCCTAACAGGCAGGAGAGTAATGGTGGGGCGCTCCTCAAGCCTGCCTGTTAGGTCGCACTCGGGGATCGACACTTTTTGTCTGCCATGACGGCGGTGTGCCGGAGATACAGCAGCTAACGTGACCTGGTGATACTACGAGCAAAGTTTCATTATGTGTCGAGCCTTCTTGTTCACAGAAGAAACACTTCTGTGTTTTAAAAATATGAGTTTGAAAATGAGTTTGCCCCGAAAACGAAACTACAGTAAATCTTAAAAGTACCTCTTTTGTCGTAATTATGCTTTTACACAAAGGTTTCACTCATATTCAATCACAAATAAAGCCTTGGTTGCATTTAGGCGAGAGTTTCACTTTAACCTTCCAACATTGTAGTGACACAAAGCAGGTAGTAAATCTAGTGTGAGCCTCACATTGTGCTTCTCTGCTTCTCTGCTGTCTTCTCTCTATAACACAGTGTGTTTCAATCACTGAAGGATAAAAACAACATGATTTCATCACTGGTGCCTCAGTTACACTTAATGTCTCACAGTCCAGTAGTAAATGCTGTTCTGCCTTTAATAAGCTGATGTTTATATCATGTTCACAGCTGCATCTCCAAAGCCGTACATCACCACACTGGATGAAACAAAGGACTGGTCTCTGCTGCAGTGTGAAGTTCGAGGAGCTTCTCCAAAACCTAAAGTGGAGTGGCAGGACAGCTCTGGAAACATCCTTCCTGCTGAGGAGCCTCAGGTCTCAGAGAGTAGAAGCAGCTTCAGCATTACCATCAAGATCACTGTGACCAAGAATGACCACTACCGCTGTGTGGTCACTCAGGAGGAACTTGGCCGTCAGAGTTATTCTGAGACCTTCGTGTTTATCAATGGTGAGATTTCTGTCTTGATGTTTTACTCACAACATTGTTCATGTGTTGTTAGTTTAAAGTATTTTAGACACCTTTAAATGTTGTTCTGTGTCTGTCCTCTGTCATCTGCAGTAACATTTTGAGTTTTACATGAACTCTTTGTGACGTGTTTCAGAAAACTCATCCACCAAAGTGAACATTGGATCGTTGTTTGGTGGAATCGTTATAGGAGCTGTAGTTCTTGTTGTAGTTGAGATTGTGCTTGTAGCTACAAAGTGCATCACAGTGACCCCTAATCGAGGTAAGTTAATGTTATGTATGATATAAATATGTATCAACACATTGTTGAGATATCAACATTACAGAAACATTGTGTGACACAATCACGTTCAGTTTGTTTTTGTCTCCTCAGATTTGAACCCTTCTGTTTATTTCCATGAGGCCTCTGGTTCTGATACTGACTGATCAAATGGATCATTTCGTAACACTATTGATTAAGTTCCATCAGACAGACCTCTGAGTGTCACTCACTCATGTTTTTCGTAACTTTTGAAAGTGGAGGCTCAACATCCTGAAGCTTTCTGCTGATAAACATAATTAAGACAAACAAAAAGGCTCATCTGGATACAAAATAATACCTTTTAAAGAGGCATGATGTCGTTTTGAAGAAGAAATTCAAAAGCAGAATATTAATGACATAATAATACAAACTCAGAAATGTGGCAAATTAGGTCCCAGAACACTGTTTGAAGGTAGAAAGGTGGCAGGGTCCGCCGCATATAAACAAAGTAAAACAGCATGAAATTGTTTGTTTCTTCAGTTTATTCAGTCATGAAAACAAACCAATGAAGATCTTTCTCTTCTAATTAAAGGTCTTCCAGAAAACTACAGAATGCTCCTTTAATCCAGTTTATCATTTAGCAAATGATTCTTTAGATTAACTCTCAGAACGGTTTGTTAAAAGCCGTCTGACTGCAGAAACAGACTTAAAACAGGATCCACTGGACCAGTTTCCAGATCTGTAGGTTTAAAACTTCTAGTCTGAATGTTGGAGGTCTGAATATGTCAGACTGTAACCTTTAAAGCAGTGGTTCTCAACCGGTAGGCTACAGGATGGGAGGGAAAAAAAAATCTGGGAAAAAAAATAAATAAATGACGAAAATTCCCCCCATGTCGAAATGCAAGTGGTTGGACTGTTATAACACAGAAACAAATCATCCACCTGGCGGCTTTTTTTGTCAAAAGCGACTAGCGACAAATCTAGCGACTTTTACTGGTGTTATTGGAGACTTTTGCGTGGTTTGGAGACTCTGACTTGAAAGCACGTATCACTCTGCAGTCACTGTGCTCAACGAGCAGCCGGTGCTGCCGTGAGTCTCTCCCCCGTCCAAAAGCACTCACAGGCGGTCAGTCTCTCAGTAGCCTCGCGCAGCAGACCCAGCCTGCAGTCAGAGCAGAGAGGAGACACACACCACTCCGCGTCCAGGCTGCTAATGAATCGTGGATGGGCATGGCCGCCGCCGTTCCCGCCCTGGCTTACAGAGCGGGGTGTAAATGTACCGTATATTACCAAATTATAGCCGGGTTTCAATTAACCGCAGGGTCCCTTTTAAACGCTGGGTGCAGGTGTATATTTTGATAAATAACTGCCGGTTCCAAATAAATGCAGAGTCTAAATTATTTATTTATTTTTTAAATCAAGGAAGAAGAAGCGACCACTGACGCTACACGTTTTTCTTCTTCGCCTTTTTCCCGTATTGTGCTTGCTTTCTGTCAGTATCACACTGATCAAAAAAATAAAAAGTACGGCTTGAAATTCAAACTTTCTGTCATAAAATATGCAGAGGAATACTCGGGAGAAGCAGCTGCTAGACATTTCTCTGTCGACCAAAAGAGAGAGAGAGATTGATGAAAAAATCAAACTGAGCTTCAGCGTCTGTTACATGATTCCACTGTTACATGTCTGTCAGTTAATTGTGGAGTTAAACTCAGGAATTGGCTAGCTTAGCTTAGCTTAGCATAAATACTGGAAGCAGAAGGAACAGACTAATGTTCTGTTTGGTGGTCGACCTCAGTGGAACATTGAACATTGAGATTCTTCTGTAAAACAATGAAAGTCAAACTGAAACCGTTCAGACCAACTTTCACTCTCCATTCTTCACTGTTTGAAAACAGACTTTCAAAAGATGAAACAAACATTAAAATCTCCACCTGAATCATTTCTGTGTCATATAAAAGTTGACTTTCTGTAATGTTTACTTTTGTTTTGTTTTCTGCAGGTGAACGTCTGTGGAAAAAGCTTTCTTTTAATTTTCCGAAGACGTCAGGTAAGTCTCCTCTCAACAATGGTGGTTAGTAACAAATTACATTTACTCCACTGAGTGAACTGTCCCTTTGAGCCAGTTAATCATCAGGCCTGAGATACGCTATGTTACTACTTAGTAATAAAAAAGTTGACTTTATGTAATTTATACTTTTGTTTTATTTTCTGCAGATTCTCATCCGCAGCAAATACATCCTCCAGGTGAAACAGAGGAGCTCATATCAGGTGATATTTTTTTTTTTAATTTTCTTGAAACAAAGTATAAACTTTCATATGGGTCTTTCTTATTCTGCATATGCTGTTGCAACATTGGCCTCCACCTTCCTTGTGTTAGCAGGTGAGTCTGTGACGCTGCACTGTGACAGCAGCTCGTGTACAGCTGCTGAAGTGTGTGAGACGCAGCCTACGCTTGGTTCCTCCATATCATCCACTGCTTTTTTCATATTCTTTATGTTGTCACGTAAAATGACGTGGACACGTTGCTTGTCTATTTCACAGCGTTCAGCATCTCCTCGACTGTCTGTTTTACATGCTCTGCTGTATGAGACCCATGAAACTAGTGCGCATACCGGCACGTTGTCACTCTAAAGTGGAGTCAGCCCTTTTTACACAGCCTCTCCGCATTATCTCCGGAGCGGTGGTTCGGCAATTCTCCGCCGATGTTGATTCACACAGTGAAGCCTCTCCGCCTTCACGTGTGTGATTCACACAGAAAGCCGGCGCTGCGGCTCCTAAAGAGGCGTGACGGTACACGTCATGTTGATGACGTGGGTGTCTCCCCAGGTGTTCCCCCTGTTAATCCAAACCCGCGGACAGTTTATAATCATATGGATGCTGTTATAATGTGTTGTGAATGAGATCCTGACCCACCAAACATCCTGGAAAGTGACGAAGTTACGTTTTTCGCGCTAAATGACATAATTGCATAATCACCATCAGTAAACTGGACGCTGTCTGACTCTGTCACTCGCGGGGACGGAGGCTGTTTTCTGGGGGAAAGTTCCCTGAAGTCTCGGTCGGGAGGGCTGACGGTCGCAGTGATTTATTTTCAGAACAAACTCTCGGTGAGTTTAAGTTGTTTGCCGGTGACAGACGCTGTTTTTCGGACAGAAATGTGACGAAGAGTCGGCAGGGCAGACGCTTCTCCACGTACAGCTGCGGTATTTTTTCCCCTCATATAAGTTGCCAGTGACAGTTACAGTTACTACGTTACGTGTTCGGTCCTGTAACGTTGCTTTGTGGGACATTTCTCTGTATTTAGTTGAGCGAAGGAGTTATCAGAGTATCAGACCGACACGCCCTCGCTCCGCGCCTCCGGATTATCCGTTCACACTGGGACGGCTCACCAATAATGCGGCCCTGATACCTCCAGAGGCGGATCAGAGCCGGAGCGAAATTTCCCCCCTCTCCGCATCTGAAACTTTCACACAGGGGAGGGTGCGGAGAATTGGCGCAGGATCCCCGCATGCAAACGGCTGTGTGAAAGGGGCTACTGTTTCTGCTCCTCAGCATCCGGTACACACCTTCACAATAAAAGCGTCATCATTAACTATGACTCATGAATTCTGCACTTTGTCTTCACAGTAACATTAAAGCTGTGTATTTAATACATATATGTGTTTTTAAATCCTTCTAATATTGAAAACACAAGGAAATGTTGAGTTTCTTTATCAAAACATGATATGAAACACACACACACACACGTTTTCATTGGATATATGAGTCATATAATCAGTGATGTGTTGCAGCAGGTGAGGCTGGTTTTAGGACAGTAGAGGGCGTCACAGTCATGAACATGCAAGTTTGTTCTTTGTGAATACGGGCCCAGGGCCCATATTCACAAAGACTTTTATCTTAACGTTAGGAGTACTCGTAAATCGGACTAAAAGTTTTTATGTAGGAGTCGTTTCTTAAAAGTAATTCACAAAGCCGCTGAGACCTACTTTCAGTTATGAAAACAGTGAACTCCTAAACTAGGAGTAACTCTCTGTTGCTATGGATGACGTCATTTTATAAGGACGCACTTAGAAGCGGTGATAACGGTCATTGGTTGTTGAGTGACAGGGCAGCCCACTGAAAAGTCTTTCAGGCAGCAATGTAGTGAAAATAAAGAAGTTGCCTAGAAGCCCATGACAAAGCCTATGAAAAGATATTGGATAAAGAAATGTATTCATGAGGAGAATTAATTTCCCAATAATGTCCAGTATATTGTAGCATGCGTCAAAGATAATTTGTGTATTGATGGAATGCAACTTTATACTATAACCTGGGGACCTCCAGTAATTTGTAATAATTGCGGAGGTCGTCTGTGATCTTAATCCCGTGTGAATCTGCCATGTCTGTAATTTGTAAAGTAAAAATTCCACCGCAAATGACCTTCCATATTTCAGCAAACACAGAGGTCATGTGATAATATTAGTCCTGTGCGAATCGGCATCTCTGTGATTTGGGGTCGTTTTTTTGTTTTTCTTAAGGTTTTTGTCTATTCCACACCATTTTTCTGCATTTTTCCCGGTGAAGAATTATGGAGGCTGCGATGGGAATTCTAAATGAAAGTTTTGCATTTTGGGTGCAAATTGAGGAGGCTCATCAGAGGAGCAAAATCTCGAAAGATGATTAGATGGATTACAGGCATGGCAGCATGCAGTAAGGAACACTTTTCCATCTTTCAACAGGTTCACCAGTTATTATATTAAACATATCCATATCTAACCGTTGTGCTGCTCCAGTAAGGGCTCCGGTGCGATCGACTCGGGGGATAATGTCAGTAAATTAAAGTTAAAATACAGACGTCGCTTATCCTGTGCGAATGCGCCGCACGAAACACAGACGTGGTGGGATGATTTCTAAACCACTTGAGGTCCCCAGGTAATACATGTCAGTTGCTAAAATAACTTCCTACTTTTTCCAAAACCCCCCTTTTGTCAAAACCACATGTAGATCAAAATGTTTCGCAAGAGAAACCGAACTGTGGTAAGAGAAACACAAGTTATCACTGCTGACTCACCATGCACCAAAAAAACACGTTTTAAACTTTCCTGTTTTACTGATCAGTAGGCCTATGTTGCTGGCTCCATATTTGGTAATCTCCATTACTCAGCCATCAGGGCCCATATTCACAAAGACTTTTATCTTAACGTTAGGAGTACTCCTAAATCGGACTAAAAGTTTTTATGTAGGAGTTGTCTCTTAAAAGTAATTCACAAAGCCACTGAGACCGACTTTTAGTTATGAAAACAGTGAACTCCTAAACTAGGAGTAACTCTCTGTTGCTATGGATGACGTCATTTTATAAGGACGCACTGAGAAGCGGTAACAACGGTGATTGGTTGTTGAGTGACAGGGCAGCACACTGAAAAGTCATTCAGGCTGCGCAATGCATGAAGTGAAAATAAGGAAGTTGCCTACAAGCCCATGACAAGATAAAGAATAAAGAAATGTGTTTATAAGGAGAATTAAGTGCTCCGGGCCATTTCGCAGCAATGTCCAGTATGTTGTAACATGCGTCAAAGACAATGTGTGTATTGATGGAATGCAGCTTTTTCCGATCGACATTTCGCACGGGACTAGTATAACCTGGGGACCTCCAGTAATGTGAAATAATTGCGGAGGTCGTCTGTGATCTTAATCCTGTGCGAATCTGCCATGTCTGTAATTTGTAAAGCAAAAATTCCACCGAAAATTATTTCCATATTTCACCAACCATGGAGGTCATTTGATAATATTGGTCCTGTGTGAATCGGCATCTCTGTGATTTGGGTTCGTTTTTTGTTTTTCTTAATGTTTTTTGTGTTTTCCACACCTTTTTTCTGCCTTTTTCGCGGTCGAGAGTCACGGAGGCTGCGTTGGGAATTATAAATGAAAGTTTTGACAGCATTTTGGGTGCAAATTCAGGACAGGAGGCTCATCAGAAGAGCGAAATCGCGAAAGATGATTAGATGGATTATTACATGCATGGCAGCATGCGGTAAGGAACACTTTTCCATCTTTCAACAGGCTCACCAGTTATTATATTAAAAATATCCACATCTAACCGTTGTGCTGCTCCAGTAAGGGCTCCGGTGCGATCGACCCGGGGGACAATGTCAGTAAATTAAAGTTAAAACTCAGACTTTGCTTATCATGTGCGAATGCACTGCACGAAACCCAGATGTGGTGGGATAATTTCTAAGTCATTTGAGGTCCCCAGGTAATACTAGTCCCGTGCGAAGTAGTAACATTTTAACTCTGGCGTTATTGGATTGTTTCGGTTGATTGTGGACGTTATTGCGCCCCTCACCAACTCAACCACAACTTCAGTCCTTTCGCGGTCCATCCGACATCGTTTTAATAATTCCCTGTCATTTAGCGTCTCCAAAACATTTGGCTGTGACCAGGTCTTAGCGAGTTAGGAGTCCTCTGGACTACTTCTAAGGTCTCCCAGACTTAGGTGCTACTTTTAGGCTTAAAATGTTTTGTGAATAGCTCTTATTTAAAAAAATTAGGAGTCCTAAAGTTACGACTGACACGCCCATTATTTTTAGGAGTTGCTCCAAAATTCGCATGTTAGGAGCTACTTTTAGCCTTAAGATTCTTTGTGAACACGGGCCCTGATGACTACGTGCTTCCCGTCAATGGACCCGAGGCAGTTGGGGAACGCCCACCGGCGACGGAAGCCCTCTGCGATGTTCCTCCAGTCCTCTGTGGTGGGCACTGGCATGAACTCCGGTACCAAGGCATCCCATATTACCCTGGTGACCTGGGTCACGATGCTTGCCACGGTGCTCACGCCCACACGATAGCTGCACGCTATTGTGCGGTACGAGTCCCCCGTAGCCAGGAACCGCAGACAAATCGCCAAGCGCTCAGCGGGAGGTATCGGACGCCGGTAATTCGTTGTCGCCATGGTGATGACAGGCCCAATCTTTGACAGCAAGC
Source organism: Diplodus sargus (assembly GCA_903131615.1). Taxonomy (NCBI): domain Eukaryota; kingdom Metazoa; phylum Chordata; class Actinopteri; order Spariformes; family Sparidae; genus Diplodus; species Diplodus sargus. The sequence goes on along the minus strand of CAEMYA010001726.1, from coordinate 2,259 downwards.
TGTCAAATTGCTCCCTGTCCAGACGGAAGTAGCGCTGGAATCGCTCGCCATCCAGCCGCAGCTCCTGCACCAGCCGGTGAAATTCGCCGTGCTGCTCACGCCCCTGGAGGATTTCGTGCACCCAAATCCGGCGACGAGGACGGCGTCTCCGTATATACAGCAGGGCAACACCAAACGCAACTGTTAAACGCGTGCGGGCCCTTTAAATTTAGAAGCAAGAACGAACAGGGTGAGAAAAGCGACTTGAGCGACTTAGGAGGAGCGGACAAAGCGCACAAGGCGGTTTTTCCTCTTTGTGCGCTTTTGGTCTGAACGCACAGTAAAGTTTTTTATGTAGGAGTTGTCTCTTAAAAGTAATTCACAAAGCCACTGAGACCTACTTTTAGTTATGAAAACAGTGAACTCCTAAACTAGGAGTAACTCTCTGTTGCTATGGCTGACGTCATTTTATAAGGACGCACTGAGAAGCGGTGACAGCGGTGATTGGTTGTTGAGTGACAGGGCAGCCCATTGAAAAGTCATTCAGGCGACGCAATGCATGAAGTGAAAATAAGGAAGTTGCCTACAAGCCCATGACAAGATAAAGAATAAAGAAATGTGTTTATAAGGAGAATTAAGTGCTCCGGGCCATTTCGCAACAATGTCCAGTATGTTGTAACATGCGTCAAAGACAATGTGTGTATTGATGGAATGCAGCTTTTCCGATTGACATTTCGCACGGGACTAGTATAACCTGGGGACCTCCAGTAATGTGAAATAATTGCGGAGGTCGTCTGTGATCTTAATCCCGTGCGAATCTGCCATGTCTGTAATTTGTAAAGTAAAAATTCCACCGCAAATTATTTCCATATTTCACCAACCATGGAGGTCATTTGATAATATTAGTCCTGTGTGAATCGGCATCTCTGTGATTTGGGTTCGTTTTTTTGTTTTTCTTAATGTTTTTTGTGTTTTCCACACCTTTTTTCTGCCTTTTTCCCGGTCGAGAGTCACGGAGGCTGTGTTGGGAATTATAAATGAAAGTTTTGACAGCATTTTGGGTTTAAATTCAGGACAGGAGGCTCATCAGAAGAGTGAAATCTCGAAAGATGATTAGATGGATTATTACATGCATGGCAGCATGCGGTAAGGAACACTTTTCCATCTTTCATCAGGCTCACTAGTTATTGTATTAAAATCCTGTGTGAATGCGCCGCACGAAACCCAGATGTGGTGGGATGATTTCTAAGTCATTTGAGGTCCCCAGGTAATACTAGTCCCGTGCGAAGTAGTGTAGTTGAACATTTTAACTCCGGTGTTATTGGATTGTTTCGGTTGATTGTGGACATTATTGCGCTAACTCAACCACAACTTCAGTCCCTTCGCGGTCCATCCGACATCGTTTTAATAATTCCCTGTCATTTAGCGTCTCCAACACATTCGGCTGTGACCAGGTCTTAGCGAGTTAGGAGTCCTCTGGACTACTTCTAAGGTCTCCCAGACTTAGGTGCTACTTTTAGGCTTAAAATGTTTTATGAATAGCTCTTATTTTAAAAAATTAGGAGTCCTAAAGTTACGACTGACACGCCCATTATTTTTAGGAGTTGCTCCTAAATTCGCCTGTTAGGAGCTACTTTTAGCCTTAAGATTCTCTGTGAATACGGGCCCAGTATGTTGCTGGCTCCATATTTGGTAATCTCCATTACTCAGCCATCAGATGTCACTGGTTGTCACAATGGTTTCTCTGCATGCAGTTTTATAGACATTTGTTTTCTTTCTTTTTACCGGTGTGTCTTTTTTGAGGACATTAGTCTGTTGAGAGGAACAGTGTACACTTCCAGAAGTGACGTGTTTGTGTGGTTAAGAGGGGTGTGTGGTCAAACCAAAACCACAACAACTGACAGGTCTCTGCCCCACCCAGAGGCCTGTCAGTCTGGGTCTGTCAGGTCAGGTGGGATTTCTCTCCTCCTCTCTGTTTCTTTAGTTCCTCCACTAAACATTAGACGTCCAAACGACGTCTTTTCGAGGTCATTTTCGCAATATAGACATGATCTGCACGTCCATCAGACGTCTAATGTTTAGTGGGTCGTTTCCTTTTGCATGATTTTTCATGTGCTTGAACAAATCTGTAGTGTTACCACTGTGTTTAATTCCCTTCTTACAACTGATACAGGTTGCCGTTGTGTCATTGTCGGCCTGAAAATATAACCACACCATATAACAGCTCCATTTCCCCTCCACTACTCTTCGGCTCAGTCTCTGTGTGTTGTTTTTTTTTTT
>CAEMYA010001725.1:0-51527 GCA_903131615.1 Diplodus sargus | reverse complement strand
GAGAGCGAGAGCGGCACCACACACACAAACAGCCACGCAAAACAACCACTTGGGGTTGTCACACTAGTGATATCTTTTGCACTAAATGCAACTTTGCACCTAAGCTGTACTAAGTTTTCGGCAAAGTAATCTTCTATCCCTTTATTGCTGACATTCTTTTTTGCTGTTGTTGTTGTCCTGGTGACTTCAAGATGATATAAGCTGCCACTTCCATTTTTGGAGTAGAATGAGGAGTGCCAAGATGCATGTGTTAGGTTCAATGCATCTTAGAAGCTTTTGTAGTATTTGGATTGTCACAGCACTTAGTTTGGGTAAGTGCTGCGAGGGTGGCGGGGGGTTGGGCGTATCCTCTCGTTTGCATTTTCTTTTTTCCTTTCTTTTCATGTTTTTTTGTTTTGCATCATCTAAAGTTTTCTATCATAATAACACCAGCTATACTTACCTGCATCGATCTCTATTTGATCAAATTGCCCATCCTTTCCTGCATTTAACTTACTAGTGCATTGCCTGTTGGAAGCATGTATTCCTATAGAAAAGTGGGAGGAAAAGTAGCTTTTTCATGGATGGCCAAATGAGGCTGTGTTTGAAAGTGGGACGTCAGGGATATAATTGGCTGTTTTTGACAACTTTTGATTATACCATTATATTTCACCTTGAAAACTATTTACCTTGCCTTGTTTGGAGTCATTATTTTCAGCACAACCTCACATGTTTGACTGTACAGGTATTTTTTCATTTTGACATGTTATTTTAACATTATGGACCTAAAATCACAAAATAACATAAAATCAGAGTAGGAAAAAGTTAGATTTTTTACTGTGAAAACCACAAACAGTTTAATGAACCAATTGCATCAGTTATAATGCAAATCTAAATGGTTGTTTGCTGAATTTGTGCATAGGTCTTTGAAATTTACAAAGTTATATGTAACTATTTACATTAAAATGCAGGCAATGCCTCAGGCTACTCAGCTCATTCCTGCCTGCTCTGCAATTCAGCAGTTGACTCACAACACAAATAAAAACGACTACACTACACACTAAACACACTACAATTCATTTCACACAAACTATACACTCCAAACACGCTATATGTCACAAATCTCTCAACTCTCAAAACTTGCTGTCTCTGTCTGTATCACCGCCGACGTCCCTCACACGACTTCCTGTTCCTCTACAACCAAACCAACCAGACCCGAACAGACTCAGTCTGGGCTCGTTTAGTCTCATTAATCCACAACAGTCAGTTTAGATGCACAGAACAGAATGGGACTGAACCACTGGCTAACTCCCGGTGCAGCTCGCGCCGCCGCAGTAATAAATCCGCTCTCCTCAGACCCGAACAGACTCGGTCTGGGCTCGTTTAGTCTCATTAATCCACAACAGTCAGTTTAGATGCACAGAACAGAACGGGACCGAACCGCCGGCAAAATCCCGGTCCAGTTCGCGCGACTGCAGGTCTAAATCCGCTTGTTTCTTAAGGTATGTCGTGGCTTGAGCTCTGCAGTGACTGGCTCTGGTGCGTATGTGGCTACAGTGTACAGTGATTGGCTCTGGTGCGCAAGTGACTGTGGTAGCTCCGGTGGACAATGCTTGCTGAATGTGTAAAGCATTTATGAAATAATTCATTAACGGTATCATTGTAATCCAAACAAATCCGCATGGCACACCATTGAACCAAGCAGCAGCCATGTTGAAACTCTCAGGTCAGTCTGATCCTGATCCACAGAGATATTTGACACACACACACATACACACACATGCACACACGCAGACAGACAGAGATTCCTTGCTTTTATAGAGAGATACTGATGGCTGTACCACTCCCGCCAATGACTGGGGCAGGGAATAGAAAGCTCAATTTGATTTCATGGAATGTAAAGGGCTTAAGCCACCCAGTTAAAAGGAATAGAGTACTGGCTCACCTCTCTCAGCTTCACGTGGGCATAGCGTTTCTAATGGAAACACACTTTCGCAACGCTGATGTTAACAGAATCTGTAGAACCTGGGTTGGAGAGGTTTTTCACTCAAAATTTAACTCTAAGGCCCGGGGTACTGCTATACTTATTCACAAAGATATTTTATTTGCAGATGAGAAAACTGTTGCTGACCCAGGTGGTAGATTTGTGATAGTCTCTGGTAAACTCCTAAATAAACCTGTAATCTTAGCAAACATATACTCTCCCAACTGGGACGAAGAAGCTTTTATTAAATCTCTTTTCTCAGCTCTGCCTGAGGTTGATGTTCATAATTTAATTATTGGGGGGGACTTTAATTGCGTCCTCTGTCCTGAACTAGACCGATCCACTGTCAAACCCGGAACGCTATCCAAGACAGCCAAAGTCATTCTCAACTACATAGAACAATACGGGTTGTTCGAACCCTGGAGGTTTAATTTCCCAACTGGAAAAGCATTCTCTTTTTTCTCGCCAGTTCATAGCACCTACTCTCGAATTGATTATTTCCTGCTCGACACTCGGCTCATTCCTGCTATTGAACACGTCACATATCATAGTATCGTCATCTCCGATCACGCCCCACTTTCTTTCGAAATTTCTTTCCCTGAGCAACCAGCTGTATGCAGGACATGGCGCTTGAACTCTCTTTTACTCTCAGACTCTAAGTTTATTAAATTTGTGAGCACTCAGATAAAGTTCTTTATTGAAACAAATGCTATGCCAGATATCTCCCAAGGTACTCTTTGGGGGACCTTTAAAGCCTTCCAGTGTGGCCATATTCTTAGTTTTACCTCGCACAGTAAAAAAGAAAATATCTCTAAATTAAAGGAACTCAGTGACAACATAGCTCAGTTAGATGCACAGTGTGCTACTTCACCTACTCCTGAACTCCATCAAAAGAGGATTCGCCTTTAGACTGAATTTGACTTAGCCTCAACTGCAAAGGCTGAGCACCTGCTTCTAAGGGCCAGAATACTGTATATGAGTTTGGGGACAAAGTGGGCAGACTCTTGGCTCACCAGGCATGACAGTCATATGTGTCACGTCAAATAACTCAAATACAGACCACTTCAGGTTCCATGATTACTGACCACAAACAAATTAATGGCATATTTGCTGAGTATTATGGTAAATTATACACATCTGAATGCAGCACCGGCCCTGGGGAAGCAGACAAATTTTATCAGGAACTGAACCTACCTAGATTGGACGATACTTGGAGATCTACTCTCGATAATCCATTGACAGTTGAGGAAGTTCGAGAAGCCATTAACAGCATGCAGTCTGGAAAAACACCTGGGCCCGATGGGTTCCCAGTGGAATTTTTTAAGAGGTTCTCTGGCGAGCTTTCCCCATTACTTTTGAATATGTTTAACGAAGCCCTTTCACACGGCCAGCTGCCCCAAACATTGAGGCTAGCCTCAATATGCCTAATTCCCAAAAAAGACAAAGACCCCCTTGAGGGAGTTCTCCCAGCCCTCATTTCATCCGATCAAACAGGATATATTCAGGGAGCATATTCCTTCTCGAACACCCGTAGGCTCCTTGACATAATGTACACCCAGTCGGAGTCTTGTTCACCTGAAATTATTGTAGCTTTAGACGCAGAAAAGGCTTTTGATCGAGTGGAATGGGGCTTCCTTTTTGACACCCTTTCAAGATTCGGCTTTGGACCCACTTTTATTTCCTGGGTCATTATTGCTTTACAGCGGCCCCTTAGCTTCGGTTCGAAAAAAAGAAGTACAATCAAGCTACATCCCTTTGTACTGCGGAACGAGACAGGGATGCCCTTTATCACCGCTGCTTTTTGACTTAGTGATTGAGCCACTTGCAGTTTCCTTAAGACAGTGTCGCTCTTTTGAGGGGATAACCCGAGGCGAAAGGGTGCACAAGGTGTCACTGTATGCGGATGACCTTCTCCTATATATTACCAATCCTGCAATGTCTCTTCCACCCATTCTATCTAAATTGGAAGAGTTCGGGAAGCTCTCTGGCTACAAGGTCAATATGCAAAAAAGTAAAGTTTTCCCTTTGAACCCCACCGCTCTCAATATCCCTGCCTCTATGTTCCCCTTCAAGAGAGTGAGGTCCCACTTTAAATATCTGGGGATAACTGTCCCTCGCTCTTTCCAGCTATTATATAAACTGAATTTCTCTCCTCTAATTGATAAATGCAAGCAAGATTTGGAGCGCTGGCGCACTTAACCATTATCATTGGCGGGGCGTATTAACTTGCTCAAAATGAATATAATTCCTAAATTCATATACCTTTTCCTGAATATCCCGGTATTCATTTCCAAAAAGAAGTTTCGTTCTTTCGATAGGATATTTTCTAATTTCATCTGGGATGGCAGGCAGCCTCGGATTAATAAGGCCTTTTGACAGAGACCCAAAACATCGGGCAGGATGTCCATGCCCAACCTACTCTACTATTACTGGGCTAGCAACATTCAGAAAGTTATCACACATGTCCAAAGCAATCCTCTTGAGCTACTCCTGAATGGGTGAAGATAGAAGCGCATGGTCTTCCTTTTCACTCTTTACTCACTTCCCCACTACCTCTGGCAATTTGTACATCACACATTAATCCGGTCATTGCTCACATACTTAAAATCTGGTCGCAGTTTAGGAAACAATTCGGCCTGCAAAAAGCCTCCTTAAAACCACTTAAGGAACACCGTTCCAACATAGGAACACCCATTATGTCAAACCACCAATTTACACGAGCCCAGTTAGATTTGTCTTTTCACGCGTGGCATGGGAACGGAATTCGAGTTGTTTAAGATCTGTATATTGAGGGGGTATTTGCATCATTCGCTCAACTGGCAGGAAAATTTGGCCTACCCTAGTCGCACCACTTACGTTATTTTCAGATTAGGGATTTTGTCCGAAAGGGTTACCATCCTTTCCCTGAGCTACCTCCAGAGACACTCCTAGACACTCTTCGAGCCACAAAGACAACCAACATAAATCCTCAGCTCACAGCCAACTTTAAGTCTCTCTGGGAGGAAGATCTTGGTACACCTCTCTCTAACGATCTGTGGAAGTCAGTTCTAGAGCAAGTACACTCATCTTCCTCATGTAGTAGATATGGCCTTATACAATTTAAAATTGTTCACCGTGTTCATTTAACCAAGGCCAAACTGGCTAAGATTTACCCCAGTATTGATCCCACATGTGACCAGTGCAAACATGCACCGGTGACCTTAGTGCATATGTTTTGGACATGTCCCACTCTTCACACATTCTGGCTCGCAATATTTAACTCCTTGAGTAGGGTTTTTGGTATGGTTATTGATCTGCACCCTTTGATAGCCTTATTTGGTGTAAGACCAGGTGACTGTGACTGGCCACTAAATATGTACAATGTTGTGGCCTTCACTACCTTACTTGCTCGTCGCCAAATACTATTAAATTGGAAGAGTTCCAAACCCCCATCCCATGTCAAGTGGATCAGGGACATTATGTTTCGTTTTAAGCTGGAGAAGATCAGGTTCAATCTGAGAGGTAACAAGGATAAATTTAACAAGGTTTGGATGCCCTTTCTGACCTATTTTGATAACTTTACAGATGTGACAAACTGGGACTGGTAGAGCATATTTCCGCATATTTGGGTAAAAACTGGTAACTTAAAACATTGCTGTGTGATTTATTATTATTATTTTTATCATTTATTTATTTATTTAATTGATCAATTTATTTTTATTTTTACAATTATTGGGGGGTGTCATTTATTTTGCACACTTACTGAGCCTGTGATTTACATGTGTTTAACTAAAAGAAATGCAAATAAACAGATAAAAAAAAAATATATATTAATGACATAAAAACATATAAAGTGCTATAGTCAGTATTTTCATCGCCCATCACAGTCAAAGTGCTCTGTGCTTCATGGAAAAGTGCTGTGTGCATTCAGTCAGTAGAAGTTGGTGGGGTAAAGATGACCCAGTCATCCCCCCTTGGGTCAAACCGTTTTATGTTCCTGTCTGTGACATTCCAATCTTACTGCAGTCTCTACACTCATCCAAATTCCAATACATTCTGAATAACTATTGAACTACAATTTCATCTTCTTAATTTAAGCAGATTCCCAAATAGCCTAAGAAGGTCATACAATAGATCTTTCCCATGTTATTGTTAAGCCCAAGTGAAGTTTGTTACTTAATGAGTTTGAGGTCTGGGAGAAACCAGCCTCTCCCCTTGGTGACTTACAGATCCTTATTCTTCTTTGTGTAATACTTGTGTTATTTACCCGTTGAATGTCTGATATGTTTTGTTAAGATAGAACTACAAGGAATATGTATAAGTCCTTGGTCCTACTGTGTATTGTATACTTTATTGTTTTATGTTGTATACTTTATTGTTTTATGCCTTAATCATGTTTTAATTCTTTTTGAATGATAAGTTATCATAATCATGTTAGATCTTTTCACGAAGACAAAAATTCGACTTTTAAGGTGGTGAAGTTTTTGGGAAGGTTAAACATGATTTGGAACATTAAAACAATAGTTTAGTTAGATTAAAGTTTTGTGAGTCTACACTCAATCACAGGAGGTGTGACCCTGTCAGCCGCCCCCCCCCCCTTTCAGTCCGCCTGCTGCAGGTCATACAAACAGAGAGAGTCAGGCTCTGCTCAGATCTCTCTTCAACGCTGAACCAGTTGTTACAACTCGACACTCATAAGTACCGACATCTTCTCTGCTCACGTTCTTCCGGATCACAGACACATCTCCCTTCTTCAGATCACCGTCCACCAGCTGCACTCAACCTGTAAAGGATTTGACTGGTGAGTTGGCTAGCTGCCAGCTAACAGCTGATCTGCCGGTGAACAACTGATCAAGCCGTCAGCTGTCACCGATCAAACGGAACATAATGGGGCCGAAAAAAATCCTGACCCTGACCACGGAGGAAGTCGATGACATAAAAAAATCACTCGACTTCCTATCGGAGGAAGTTTCTGCTGTGAGGACACAGCAGAAAAACATCTTGAAGCTGGTTGACGAGATGAAGGTGCTCCGTTTGCAGAGAAGGACAAGCGGCTTGCCTACCTGGAAAATCGGGTCGCGGACCTCGAACAGTACACCAGGATGAATGATATGATATGATGTTCATTACTGGAATACCAATAAATCCACGGTCCTATGCGAGGGCGGTGACTGCAAGCAGTGAGGGGGAACCCAGAAGTGAGCTGGATGCCAGCTCAACTGAGCAACAGGTGGCTGCATTTCTGCAGTCAAAAGGGATTGCTCTGGACTTCAACCAGGTTGAAGCTTGCCATCCGCTACCGAGAAGAAACAATGACAAACCAGTTGTCATACTGAGATTCATTAACAGGAAGCACAAAGTTGCACTCCTGAAAAAGGGCAAGATGCTCAAAGGCACAGATGTGTACATCAATGAACATCTGACGAAGACCAACGCTGACATCGCTAAGAAAGCACGTTAAATCAAATCAAATCAAATCAACTTTATTTATAGAGCACTTTTCATACAACGGCATGTAGCACAAAGTGCTTTACACAAGAAAGATAAAACAATATAAAAGAAAGCCCCTCCCTCCCACCTTCCATACTATATACACGCACACATACACACACACACACACTCTTGCTATTGGCAATAAGGTGACATGGCAAGGCACTGAGGATTGAGGAAACGCCACCTGTGGGGCCGTCCACACCGGGAGGAGTCACAGTCTGTGTCACGGGGGCACCAGTGACCAGGCCCCCCGACCCTGACAGACAAACAGCTGGCCGGGCCGAAGGGACACAAGGACAGGGCCCCAGCAGCAACCCAGACATAGCTCCCAGTGTGGAGGACCCCCCTGAGGAAACTCTGGAGTTAAAACCTTAAAAAATAATAAAAAGAAAGACATAAGATAAGATAAAAACCCTGACAAAAGATAGGTAAATGGAGTGAACAGCTAAAAGGATAAAAATACATAAGATAATACAATAAAAAATAAAAATAAGGAGCAACAACATAAAATACGATAGAACCACATAAGAAGGGAATAAGAATTTAAGATATTAGTGTGGCAACACGAGGGGTGTTTACTACTTGATGTATTCGATTCCGACAACGCCACCTTGGGTTAGGGCCCAAGGACCCGTACTATAGTTAAATTACTCTATCTACAAAAAGACACACAGATCGGTTCATTCATGGAGAGCAGGAGACGTGGTTCACTTATTTTATGCAAAATTTTATTATGATTATTAAATGAACATTTGCAGGTCTGGCACTGTAAAAGAGAAAAAGAAAGAAAGAGAGCCCAACTAAAAGGGGTACAGGCTGAGGCTTACCGGCTGGAGGAGGGGTTATCAGGGGAGTGACGTCCAAAAGAAAAAGGGAGAACACCCCACTCATACAGAAAAACGTGACGTGCAACAAAGAAATCTTGAGGAGGGATCACAGCACACAAGGGAACCACCACCACCAAGGGAAACCACCACCTCCAACACGGGCCTACAGCACTGGGGAGAAAGGAAAACACGATTAGGAGGGCCTGGGATTATGACAAACCAAACATTTCATAACGTGCCAACAGAATATAAACAATCACTAAATAAATGAAGTGTTGAGTTAAATTAAGGATAAATCAATCACAACGGAAATCAAAGAGTCTCTGGCCAGAGATATCAAATTAATAATAACTAATGATAATTAAATTGACCATAACACAATAGGGGAGTTCATACATTTCCTGGGAAATCCCCCCCGAACGAAAATACTAGAAACTCCCAAAAGTAAACAAATTACCCCAAAGAAAACCACCCAAACTACTACGAAATTACCAAAAGAAGATCAACCATTAACAGAATAAAAACAAATAAACACCAAACCTCAGCAGATTAAAACACCCACACACACACACACACACACGAAGCAGGCTGATCGAAGGCGGCCGACCAAACCACACCGTCGGCGCAGCACAGCAATAGCAGCAAAGCGGCAACAGCACAGTGTCAGTTCAGCAGCAAAGCAGCAACAGTACAGCAGCAGTTCAGCAGCAAAGCAGCAACAGTACAGCGGCAGTTCAGCAGCAGCAGCAGCCGGGGTAGTCGGCAGCGAAGCAGGAGCAGTACAGTGATAGTTTAGCGGCTGCGCGTCCTTAGCTTAGCTAGCGTTAGCCCACAGGACTTCGGTTATCACGCGGATGTGATGACAGTCCTATCCAAGGAGGGAGAGGGGCGAAGACAACATGCCCAGCAGGAGAAGACAGCCCCCCATGCAGCCCACGACCAGCCGACTGTAAGAGGGAGAGGAGCGGAAGGGGAGCTTAGCAACTGGCTAACGCAATGAATGAGAGAAGCACATTTTTAACTCACCGATGCTGTAGTTGACAGCGACGAACAATGGCAGACAATCGCCACAATCGTGGTGGAGACACCGGACCTATTAAAGGGATCGTCGTGGTAATTTACATAAAACCGAACTAATATACACGTACAGCATAGCGATGGTGCCTACCTGTGCTCAGCTAGTAACAACGAGTCCAACTACCCGGAAGTGGCGGGCCGAAGAGGCAGGAAGCGAGAGCTCAGGAGGTAGGAGCCAGCCTACTTTTATCCCCTCGGCATGAGCCACTATTGGCTAATAAGCCAGAGGGGCAATGGTGCAGCACAGCTAGAGGTGATATGGCTCAGTGATGCCTCATACCACTACATTAGTTAAAAGCCTGATTAAAAAGGTGTGTCTTTAACCTTCCCTTAAAAATATCAACAGTCTCTGTAGACCTGAGGTTCTCCGGCAGGCTGTTCCACAAGCGGGGGCCATAGTGGCTAAATGCCGCCTCACCGTGGGTTTTAGTTCTTGGTTTTGGTATGGATAAAAGGCCAGTGCCGGAGGTCCGCGAGGGTTGATATGGTGAAAGCAGGTCAGATAAGTAGGAGGGCGCAAGGCCATTAAGACATTTAAAACCAGTAAAAGAACCTTAAAGTCGATACTGAAGCGGACGGGGAGCCAATGCAGTGACTTTAAAACTGGTGTATTGTGCTCCCGCCCTCTGGTCCTCGTCAGCACGCGTGCGGCTGAATTTTGTAATAATTGGAGATTTAGAGTACTCTTTTTTGGAAGACCAGAGAGCAGGGCATTACAATAATCTAAGCGACAGGAGATAAAAGCATGCATTAGCACCTCCGTACTGGCCTGGGAGAGAAACGGGTGGACTCTTAAGATGATAAAAACCTATTTTTATCATATTTCTGATATGTGGAATAAAATTCAGCTCAGAATAAAAAATCATGCCCAGATTTTTTACTGATTGTGTTGGTTTAAGATCTTGTAGTTTTGGAAAAAGTTTCTCTCTCTGGCCTTCAGGACCTATAACTAAAACCTCAGTTTTGTCCTGGTTGAGCTGTAGGAAATTCACTGCCATCCATGACTTGATGTCTACAATACAGTTAAAAAGGGCATCAGCTTGCTCTGTGTCATCAGGAGACACGGCAATGTACAGTTGTGTATCATCAGCGTAACTATGGAAGCTGATGCCGTGCCTCCTGATGACGTCCCCAAGAGGAAGCATGTAAAGATTAAAAAGTAGTGGACCTAAAATTGACCCTTGGGGAACCCCACATCCACTTTCATGGGTTCCCGAGGAACATGTTTCCAAACTTACATAAAAGCATCGATCTGTGAGATAAGAACAAAACCAGTTGAGGACAGTACCAGAGAGGTCGACCAGATGGCTGAGTCTGTTTAATAAAATGTGATGGTCTACTGTATCAAAAGCGGCGCTTTGATGCAGTAGAACCAACACTGTGAGCTTTTTGTTATCTAGATTCCATCTGATGTTGTTTAAAATCTTTAAAAGTGCTGTCTCGGTACTGTGGTTTCTCCTAAAACCAGACTGATGTTTCTGTAAGATGTTAATTCTGTTTAAAAATCATTAACTTGGTTAAAAACCAGTTTTTCTAAAATTTTACTTAAAAACGGTAAGTTGGATACAGGTCGGTAGTTATTAAAAACACTGGGGTCTAAGTTGCTCTTCTTAAGAAGGGGCTTCACTACCGCCGTTTTGAAGGCGGTGGGAAAGACACCCGTGTGAAGAGAGCAGTTCATGATGTATAAAAACTGTTCCTCAAAGAATCCATAAAATGATTTTAAGAGTGATGTGGGAATTGGGTCTCAAAGGCAGGTTGTTGGATTTACTTGGGAAAATACTCGACCAAGTGTCCTTGCATCAACCAGGGCAAAACTCTCCAGTGTTTCCTCAGGCAAGGACAACAGTTCAGGTGTGTTAACAGATAAAACTTGATGGGATAAGAGGCAGGATCTGATGTCCTTGATCTTGGTTCTGAAGTGGTCTGCAAAGTTCTCGCAAAGATCGTCTGTGGGTGTCATAACATTTTTATTAGATTTAGAACCTGTTAAAATATCGAAGGTGGAGAATAGGAATCGGGGGTTATTTTTATGGTTGGTGATGAGTTGTGAGAAATGGGAAATTTGTGCCTTTCTGACTGCACTATTGTAGGTTTTGAGTTGTTCACGTAAAATCTCATAATGAACTGTCAGTTTACTTTTTCTCCATCTTCTCTCAGCACTCCTGCATTTTCTTTTCAGTTCATTAATTTCATAGTTTTTTCTCCATGTGGGTGTTGGTTTTCTTTTTATTGTTTTTGTTAAAAGTGGAGCTACTGAGTCCAGAGCTGACTTCAGGCTACTGTTAAAATTATCAACGATAAAATTACAAGGTGCAGGTAAAATTTCAGCAGGAGTGCTCTGTAAAATCCCCATGAAATTTGCAGCCACTTCAGAAGTTAGATAGCACCTCCTCACTGTTCTCACCGGGGCCTCCTCTTGGTTAAAACTGGTGATGTTAAAAAATACACAGTAGTGGTCAGACACAGCCAGGTCGACAACAGAGGACACACCAATGGACAGGCCATGGGTTATGACCAGGTCCAGGGTGTGTCCTCTGTTGTGAGTCGGCTGCATGACGTGTTGCTTAAAATCAAGACAATTCAAAAGATTTAAAAACTCTCTGGATATCGGGTCCGAGGTAACATCAACGTGTAGATTAAAATCACCAGTTATTAAAATTCTGCTATAGGAGGTGTGGATAATTGATAACAGTTCGGAAAATTCATTGATAAAGGAAGTAGAGTGATGGGGTGGTCTATATATATTAATGCAGAGAATCGGAGGGCTGCTAATAGTAAAGGCATGGTGCTCAAATGACGTGTAACTGTTAAAAAACACTCCATTTGAGGTTAGTGAGTTATGAGTAATGGATGCCGTCCCGCCCCCTCTTCTACCCTCTCTAGTAGAAAATAAAAAATTAAAATTTGGCGGGGAAGCCTCGGTGAGAACAGCGGGTGCGTAAGATAAAAAGATAAAAACAGCCACCTGGGACTGTAAGACGCTGTTAAAAAGGTGCGAGAAGTCTCGCTTTAAAAGTTCTGACTGTTGCTTGGCGATGTCGTTTGCACCTGCGTGGATGATAATCCTTTTTGTTTGCGGATGCGAGCTCAGGATGTCGGGTATTTTCCCCGTTATGTCCGCAACGGTGGCTCCGGGAAACGACACGGTGAATGCCCCCTTCATGCGGACGTGCCTCACAATTGAGTCCCCGATGACCAGGGTTGTGGGAGCGTCCGCTCGGTCTTCAGGGGAGCAAGCCAGCTCAGCCACCCCGCCACCCACACCAGGGCCCCGGGTGTGATCCCTCGCCTGGTGGGGAGAACGGGAGGAGTGCCAGTGCACCGCGTCCCTGATGATCTGCTTGTGCTGGGATGAGGAGCGGGACGTCGGAGGCGGACCGCCCCGTGTTGGACATCCACCTGCTGGAGGGCAGCTAGCCGTGAGTGGAGGGAAGGCTGTGGTGTCCGTCAACGGGGGCATGGTGTCTGTGGCCACAGGAACAGGTGGTGTCTCCTGGTGCGGGTCCCAAGCCGCCGGCTTCTCACTCACGGACAGAGCCGCGTACTTGTTAGAGAGCTGTAGGCTCTGGGTAGAAGGAGCCCCACCATGAACCCCGCTCGGAGCCCTCGTCCGCCCGCGGACGACCACTTCAGTCCAGAGGGTCCCCCTGTTTGGAGTGGAGCAAGCGGGCACTCCGGGTTCTAGTATTGATAATTTCAGGGAATGGATGGAAAGCATGGTAATAAAAATGGGTAACAAAAATATCTTCATCTGTGGGGATTATAATATCGATATACTAAACCCCAACAATCAGAAAAGTATTGAAGAGTTTTTAAACTCTGCATAGTTTGAGTCTCTTTCCTACAATCACTAGACCCAGTAGAATAACGTCTCATAATGCAACTCTGATAAATAACATATTCACCAATGTAATAGAAAACAAGACAATAAGTGGGATATTAATTAGTGATATCACTGACCACCTTCCAGTATCCACGGTATGTGACAATAATTATAGAATTGAAATAGAGGAACATAAACAATATAGACGAATTAGAACAGAGGAGACAATAGCTACTCTAAAACACGAATTAATGGCACAGGACTGGGATGCAATATATAATGAAACAGATGTAAATAATGCATACAATAAATTATTGACTATATTTACTTCATTGTATGATAAGCACTGTCCCATTAAGAGATATAATAAAAAACTAGCACACAAGAGCAATCCATGGTTAACTAAAGGTTTAAGAAATGCATGTAAAAAGAAAAATTTACTCTACAGGAACTTCATAACACAGAACAGAAGAAGCAGAAGATAAATATAAAAGATATAAGAATGACTTCACTAATATTATAAGATTAAGCAAAAAGGAATACTATAAAAAGAAATAAGAAGATAATAGAAACAATATGAAAGGGATATGGAATATACTAAACAATATTATTAGAGATGGTGCTAAGCAAAACAATTTACCAGAATATTTTGTTATAAATGATAACGAATATTATAATATGGATGAGGTGGCAAACAGTTTTAATAAGTTCTTTGTAGATGTTGGTCCTGAGCTGGCAAAAAACATCCCAAATCCAGGGCTGGGTGGAGACTACATGGATGAATTAATAATAAGGAATCCCCATTCAATGTTCCTAAAAGCAATAGAAGAAAATGAAATTATCAACATAGTAAAAAAATGTAAAAATAAAACATCTACAGACTACAATGGCATTGATATGTCATTAATTAAACAGGTCATCAAATGGGTATCAAAGCCATTAGCACACATCTGCAATTTGTCTTTTCAAACTGGTACATTTCCAAACCAGATGAAAATTGCTAAGGTCATTCCGCTATATTAAACTGGGAGCAAGCACAACTTTACAAACTACAGACCTGTCTCAATACTGCCACAACTCTCAAAAATACTGGAAAAGCTTTTTAACAATAGAATGGATGCATTTTTGGAAAAACACAAACTATTTTCAGAGAGTCAGTATGGGTTTAGGGTTAACAGATCAACATCACAGGCAATAAGGGAATCAATAGAGGAAATCACAGATGCAATTGACAACAAAAAACATGCAATAAGAGTATTCATCGATCTTAAAAAAGCGTTTGATACAATTAATCATAACATACTATTCAACAAACTGGAAAAATATTTGATAAGGGGACTGGTATTAGCCTGGGTAAAGAGTTATTTGAAAGGACGGCAACAGTTTGTAAAGTTGGGTGATTACTGCTCGGGATATTTGGACATTGCTTGCGGGGTCCCCCAGGGGTCAGTATTGGGCCCCAAATTGTTTATCCTGTATATCAATGATATGTGTAAAGTATCTAGAGGGTTAACATTGGTCAATTTCACAGATGACACAAATATTTTTTGTTCAGGAGAAAACATTAAACAAGTGGAAACAGTTATAAACGAGGAAATGAAAAAACTAAAGATATGGTTTGACTGGAATAAATTATCATTAAATGTAAGTAAGACGAAGTTCATGTTGTTTGGCAAATGCACATGGAACACAAAGGTGCGAATAGAATTAGATGGGGTTGAAATTGAAAGGGTGCATGAAAACAGATTTCTTGAGGTCATAGTAGATGACAGACTGAGTTGGAAATCACACATCAAACATGTCCAGTCCAAAGTTTCAAGAAGCATTGCAGTCATACACAAAGCAAAGCAATTACTGGATCATAATTCTCTTCGCACACTGTACTGTTCACTGGTCTTGCAATATATACATTACTGTGCTGAGGTTTGGGGAAACACCTACAAAACTTCATTACGGTCACTTACTATCCTGCAGAAAAGAGCAATAAGGACTATTCACAAGGTCAACTACTTGGAACATACAAATCCACTTTTTATACAATCAAAACTACTGAAATTCACTGAAATTGTATCTTACCAAACAACAATCATCATGTATAAGGCAAAAAACAGACAATTACCTGAAAATATACAAAATGTATTTAGGAATTGGGAGGGAGGTTATCAATTAAAAGGGGAACATAACTTCAAAAGATTAAACAGACGAACAACCTTGAAAAGTTTCTGTATATCTATTTCTGGTGTCAAGCTATGGAACAACCTAAGTGAGGAACTCAAGCAAAGTCCAACTATCAATCAGTTCAAGAAAATGTACAAACACATGTTATTTAGCGGGTACAATGGATAATGGTCATTAATGAGTACTGGTGATTATTATTTATAATTGATGTGGCATGGTGATGAGAGGGAGAGATTTTGAATGTGTATATGGATGTATGTATATATGTGTATATAGGTGTGTATATGTATGTATGTATGTGTATATATGTATGTATGTATATGTGGGTGTGTATATGCGTATATAGATATATATATTAATTTCATTTAGACAAAGGGGTGAGAGCTAACAACCTATGCTTCTTCTCACTCCTTTTCGAATATGTCATTCATTTATTTAATTTTTTCATTATTTTCATTTAATTATTATTTTGCTTCCTCAAAATCTTCATTTTTATATTATGTTGTGCAAATAATTTGTTAAATAGCAGTTGGAAAGCCACGTTCTATTTGCATATTCGATATAAAATTAAAAAATAAAAAAAATTCTGCTCCTCTTCTCTTCTCTTCTCTTCACTTCTATTCACTTCTTTTATTTTATTTTTAATGTAATCTTTACTTTTATTTTGCAACAAGCTCTAAGAAAAGCAAATTGAATCACTACTCTAAGTGCTTTACTTTTATCCAAGTTTTTAATAGAACGAAATTCTTTTCTTTTGATTTTTGATTTTAATATACCGTTAAAGTATCATTGCCTGATCCAGAAGAAGTTGAATTAGTTTCAGAATCAGAGCTTAAGACCCACCACTTGAAACAACAAAGAAAAAGTCTTTTCAAAGACTGTGATCATCTGATGAAGAACGTTGCAGTCATTGTCTGCTTCAGAAGCCTGGCAAGGTGTCTCCAACGAAAGAGACTTTGTGTGCTCCCAGCCGAGATCGACTCTGCCCTCAGCGCTCCCAAGGTGGAAACCCCGCTGGGCCTTCGGATCAAGAGCTCCTCAACAGAGTACCGGCCTTCCTTCTGGCTATCGAACTGACGCGCTGTGCCGTAGTCTAACCCAGAACTCTCAAGGAACCAAGCCTCAGTGCCTCCTGACGCCCAGACAAAACAGGCTGAACGTCTTCATACAGCTGGATCCACACACGTGAGAATGAGTGGTGTTTTAAGTTCTGACTTCTGTCTAGGTTCTGACTTCTGTCTAGGTTCTGACTTCTATCCTATGAACTTAAGAAAGTTGAGGTTAGGGTCTCGTTAGTATTAAAAATTACTCCCGTAATATTTAATACAGAAAAACCCAACCCTTTAATTTTACCATCTGCCGACGGTCACATAACTTTATTACTTCGCTTATTACCTTACCAGTATTTACCTTTTCTGTTATCTGTTGTTTGTCTAAAATTGTCAGTTCATTTATGTTACCCCTAATTATTTAGTCAATAAACATATATAATCGTTTGTCGTTGTCTGAAACTTCATTTTGATGTGGAGAACCGATGGATACGTGCAAAGAAGTCACTGCTTCAGAATAGGAGATCAAATATAAATTTGAAATTTAACAGACTGATTAAATTGATTCCAACTGTTCAAGCCAAACATGTATGGTTGGGTTTTGAATAACGGCCTTCGGGTTATTCAGAATAAATCAACAACGAAGGTGGTGCCCCGTCTAAAACTGTTATTGATTGCCAGTGATTAATTATCATATTATCAAGGTAGTGTCTCCTACATTATGTATTACGGTGCTGTCCGTGTGAGGCCCATATATACTTTCCTACAGTAGTCAAAAACAGCCAATTATTTCCCTGACGTTCCATCTTCAAACACAACCTCATTTGGCCTCCATGAAAAAGCTACTTAACCTCCCACTTTTCTATAGGAATACATGCTTCCTACGGGCACTGCACTACAGAGTACAGTACAGAGCAGTTGGCAGAAGGTACAGAATCATTTCTACAGTAGAGCACCAACATGCAACAAGTTGCAGATATATGAACAACACCAGGCACTGCCATTTGACATAAATGGCTCTCATTTGTTATAATAGCTGTCTTGGTACTACAGCCTTATTCTATTAAGCGCTAGTGTTGTTGAATGTTCCATGTGTTCTGTGAACATGCGTTTGAAGGCTGTCCCCTCATAGCTGATTGTTTGATTTGGACTGAGTTGTCTTTGTTTATTAGGTTATATTGTAGGCTACACATAAAAAATATGTGCCAATGAGGCAGTTGATATTCTGCATGACTTTTTATGTATACCTGTAACCTTGGCACTACTTATTATGTAAAACCTTTATTCTCTTCTATTAAGTGTTAGTGGATTTTGCTGAGGATTGTTGTGTTACTATATTTGTGCGTACCTGTGTGCATGCGTGCCCATGCATGTAGGTGAGGGTGTGAACCTGGTGTGTGGGCAAGGCCAGGGTGGCCTGGTTACATGACTGACTCCTGGCCTGAAAAAGTCTCTGAGTCAGGCCCTGCATATGTCCTTCCATCCATCCATCTTCATCTGCGTTATCTGGGGCCGGGTCGCGGAGGCAGCTGGATGAGCAGGGACACCCGGATGAGCAGGGACACCCAGACTTCCCTCTCCCCGGACACTTCCTCCTGCTCCTCCGGGAGGATCCCAAGGCGTTCCCAGGCCAGCCGAGCGACATAGTCACTCCAGCGTTTCCCGGGTCTTCCTCTGGGTTTCCTCCCGGCGGGACATGCCATGAACACCTCCCGAGGAAGGTGTCCCGGGGGCATCCGAAACAGATGCCCGAACCACCTCAGCTGGCTCCTCTTGATGTGGAGGAGCAGCGGCTCTACTCCGAGCTCCTCCCGGGTGACAGAGCTCCTCACCCTATCTCTAAGGGAGCACCCTGCCACCCTGCGGAGGAAACTCATTTCGGCCGCTTGTATCCAGGATCTTATTCTTTGGGTCATGACCCAAAGTTCATGGCCATAGGTCTCATATATTATTGTGAAAACTTTTTCAAACACACTCATAAAATGCTCTTATATAGTAATGTGAAGAGCTCACATAGACTAGTAAAATGCTCGCATTTACACAGCAAATGCTTTTAAATAAGAAAATAACAGAGGAGTTTTATTATGAAGAATTTATAGAAAATGATGAATGAGTGGGTTTGCGAAATTAATTTTTTTCAGTAGTGTTGCAGGGAGGAAGAGCGTTCACAGTTGCTCTTTGGACCACTACACAAGCCAAGCACATCATCGGCTAAAGCCATACTTTCAAGCAGGAAGCACTATTGTAATGGAAATGCAAATACAAACTTGATCTTACTTTTGTATATAGTTGTTAAGATTAGACAAATAAACTATTTTGTTAATTGAAATCTTGGTTAATATTGAAGTGACTGATAAGCCTTTGAAAGAAAATGTAAAAATCGGTTTGAAAAGTGATCTGTCGAAAAAAGGAATCCTGTCTGGTGGCGATCTAGTTAAACCCAGTATGTCTTCTCCTGTTGAGACCCCTGCAGGTTTAACAATTGAAAACAGAATGAACTACTATTATTGAAGTTTGACCATGAAAGAAGAATGCAGCACAAAGAGTTGGAACTTGAACAATAGAAATTAAAGTTCATAAAAGAAGGAAAATTGTTGGTTGGGGGTGGTGTTCAGGAAAAAACTGCAATTAATATTGCAAATAACTAAAACTGCTCATACTGAATTTGTGTGGGTTTTGGTTGTTCACTTCAATCAATGGTGTATGGCGACTGAAGTCCAAACTTCTCAGGCATTGTGCAAGTCGATAGCACTTGAACAATTTAAAAACTTTTCCAGATAATATTGCAACACAGTCGCAAGTCTCCAAGTCATTTTTGACAACAACCTCTCTTTTCAAAAACACATAAATCACCAAAACTGCCTTCTTCAACCTCAAAAACTCCATCTCCGCCCATCACTCTCCTTCTGTGATGCAGAAACCCTGATCCATGCCTTCATCAATTCCAGAATTGACTACTGCGACAGCATCCTCTATGGAACACCATCCAAACTCCTCAGTAAACTCTGCTGCTCACCCACACCCGCACCCATGACCACATCATGCCCATCCTCCAGAAACTCCACTGGCTCCCCATCCCTAAACGGATTCAATTCTAAATACTCCTCCTCACTCACAAAGCCCTCCACAACTAGGAGCCCCCCCACCTTACCGATCTGCTCCATCGCCACAACCCGTACTGTACCCTGTTCCTCCACACAGGACCAAGCACCGAACCTGGGACGACAGAGCCTTCTCAGTAGCTGCCCCCTCCCTCCCCATACACATCAGAGACTGTACAGACCTCAATACCTTCAAAACACTCACCAAAATTCACCTTTTTTAGAATTGCTTTTATAACTTGTCTCTTTCTTTATATTTCTAGTGTGTTGTTTTTATATTTCTGTTTTAACCTGAAAATGTCTTTATGTACCTGAAAAGCGCTATATAAAATAAATGCATTATTATTGTTATTATTATTGGCAAATGAACGAAAAGTGAAGGCTCCCCAAGCTGCTGCAGTGTTGGTTGATGAATATATTCTCACACATAAAAACACATTTGGAAACTCTGTTAAGCCTCAGCATAGATTTTCTGAATGGACAAATGAAACTCTTGGGGCACATAGTGAATCCATTTCTTCCAGACCTGAATAAAGTGCTTGGAAGAAGAGGGAGTCTAGTCAGACATGTAACTACTGCTAGCAGCTAGGGCACTGGAAAAAGGAGTGTCCTGCTCTTAAAGCAAAAGCTAGGTTCTCAGGCAGGGCACAAGTAAAACCTGCTGCATTGTCTGCCCCTGTGACATCTGCATCACAATTTTTTTTAAACTGAGTGTCACCCTGATAGCTTGGGTCCTGCTGGAAGTGAATTGGAGGAAAAAGGGGATCATTCTGTATTTATTTCAGATGGTGTTGTGTCTCTACCAGAGACACTGGTGCATTACGTTCTTTTGTCTGTGAATCTCTTCTCCCTTTTTCCTCAAAATCCAACTTGGGTGAGTGTATTTTGATGTGTGGGATGGGGATGACTATTATTCCGTACCCAATGCATAGGTTGAAGCTTGCTTGTGGTTTAGTCAGTGGGGAGGTGGCAGTTTGGGTGCGTCCAACTTGCGCAGTGACTTGAGCCATGAGTCGCATTGTAACGTGCTCAGTGAAGGGGAAGGTTATGGTCTGCTTTCAATGGCGGTAGCTCTGGTTAGCTCAAACGACACGGCAGGCAACATGTGGGATTTCCGCACGTACTTTTATTCCACTGTAACTTACAGACCATACCAAGCCAGGTCTCTACGACATTAGTTATCACATGCATAAATGCCTTGACAAACACAGGCCGAGGATCCTACATCAATACATCACAATATAAAATAAAATAAAAGGGGTCTTCACTCTGCTGGCGGCATCGCTACGCATGGTGGAGCGGAAGTACAACTTCTCTTCTTCTAGGTACAGGTTACATTATCCACTAAACAAAAGGAGGCGCCACTTAGTGGTGCTACATTCAATAACTCTGACTGTTACAGTATGGAAAATAAATTTGATAAAAGCTGATTTAAAAGCAACAGTCTGATCCCTCTTTGGAAGCCCTTTTTGAGTCTGTGTCTCCTATTGCAGACATGGAGGCTCAGCTCAAGGTTATTTTGTGCAGAATGATGTCCTGATACATAGATGGTGCCCCCAGGGGGACAAAAGCTTCCCATGATGATCTAGCTGGGCATATGGGTGTTAAAAAAAAAACATACAAAAAAGGGATGTTTCAGTTTTCAATAAGACCTATCATACATGCCAACTGACTGGTAAACCAAATCAGAAAATAAGTCCGGCACCGCTGTGTCCTATCCCAGCTGTGAATCAGCCTTTTGAATATTTAATCATGGATTGTGTAGGTCCGTTGCCACAAGCAAAATCTGGTAACCAATATTTGCTGACTTTGATGTGCCAAACTACGCGTTACCCAGCAGCTTTCCCTTTTACTTCAATTACAACTAAGGCTGTGTTGAAGGCATTATCCCAATTAATTTCTGTGTTTGGTATACCCATACATATGGAAGCCCATTTCTGCCACTTATGAAAAAAAATTATGAGATACTAAGTCATAATTATGAGATAAGTCAAAACAAGTTTGCTGTGTCGTAACACGACACTGAACTTTGATGTGACGTATGGGGTTTGTTTGAATAGGTCCAACTGAATAGGCTCCTGTCATAATAAGTAAGTAGCCTAAGTGACCTAACCCAGCAGCCACTCGTCATGTCTCCATTCAGAAGTTTGATCACAGGCTAAGTAGGCATAACTTTATTGATAGCTTGTGCTGTAATACTGCATTTTAGCTATGATCTGAGCAACATCTTTGTGACGTGGACCTTAAGACGCGGATTTCAATGCACAAATGAAGGTACAATCGACAGTCGTTAGCCCATTAATGTCAATTGCTAAGATGCTAATGTGTCTCGCCTTCTTTTAATGTTTAAGTTAGGTGACTGCTAACATATTTTTAAGTGAATCCTTTAGTTTTGAATTTTAAAAGCTGGAATGTACCAGTGTGAGATATTAAATCAAATCATTAAGGTGACATCCAAGTTAAGCTAAATAACGCTTCATGCTAAAGGGAAACTATACAAGTCTGGTCGCTTTTCCTCTGTTTTGCTAAGTTAACCCACCGCCTGGCCATGTGCATTTGTTTACAACGAAGCCGGCGAAAAATACATCCACGGAGCGGTGGATAACATTATATAACACATTCGATGTTACGACGTGTAATGTGTGTAGTGTTAACTGTCATAAACAGAAGATTGCGGGTTTTGTTAAATGATTATACTGTTACCTTTCTTGTACTGTACTTAAAGGATGAATGAACTGAGTAAATTCCTGAGGGAGAGAAATGTCTCTGAGGAAACAGTAGAAACCCTGGAGCAACAGAAGGTGGGCTACTTAACTGTAGCCCTTTTTACACAGCCTCTCCGCATTATCTCCGGAGCGGTGGTTCGTCAATTCTCCGCCGATGGTGATTCACACAGAGCGAAGCCTCTCCGCCATCACGTGTGTAATTCACACAGAAAGCCGGCGCTGCGGCTCCTAAAGACGCGTGACGGTACACGTCATGATGATGAAGTCGGTGTTTCCCCAGGTGTTCCCCGTATTAATCTAAACCCGCCAACAGTTTATAATCATATAGATGCTGTTATAATGTGTAGTGATCTAGATTCTGACCCACCAAACATCCTGGAAAGTGACGGAGTGAAGTTTTTCGCGCTAAATGACATAATTATACATAATCACATCAGAGAACAGGACGCCGTCTGACTGTCACTCGCGGGACGGAGGCTGTTTTCTGGGGGAAAGTTCCCTGAAGTCTCCGTCGGGAGAGCTGACTGTCGCGGTGATTTATTTTCGTCACAAACACTCGGTGAGTTAAAAGTTTTTTGCTGGTGACAGACGCTGTTTTTCGGGCACAAATGTAAGGAAGAGTCGGGAGGACAGGCGGAGGACGGACAGGAGGACACGCTTCTCCATGTACAGCTGCGGTATTTGTTTTCCTCATATAAGTTGCCAACGACAGTTACAGTTACTACGTTACTTTTGTTTGGTCCTGTAACGTTGCTTTGTGGGACATTTCTCTGTATTTAGTTGGGTGAAGGACCTGTGTAGTTATCAGACTGTCAGACCGACACGCCCTCGCTCCGCGCCTCCCGATTATCCGTTCACACTGGGACGGCTCACCAATAATGCGGCCCTGATACTATCTCCAGAGGCGCATCAGAGCCGCAGCAAAATTTCCCCCCTCTCCGCATCTGAAACTTTCACACAGAGGAGGGTGCGGAGAATTGGCGCAGGATCCCCGCATGCAAACGGCTGTGTGAAAGGGGCTTAAAAGCACCCTATTTCAGTCAAACAGCTTAAGGGATACTTTTCATGGACATTTCTTGACAAACAGCTTTCTTGTATAGTTGTTTCCTGAAACTCAACATAACTAGGCTAGATGTTATCAAAAGTCACATGACAAGGTCATCTATTGGGCTCACTGTTTTTTAACCAAATGCATTTTCCATATTTAGATTGATGCCAGCACCGTACTGCTGATGACGGATGAAGAACTGAAGCATTATTTGCCATCCTATGGGGATCGCCGAGCAGTATTTGCATTTTGCAGGCACAGGGATAACAGCCCCTGCAACACTTGCAAAACAAAACTGTATGAGCGTTTAAAAAACAAACTGTCAAAAAGAAAATGTTGTGAAGGAGACAGTAGCTCACATGAACGCCAACCAAGTCAGAAAAAGAATGCTATAAAGACAGTAAGAAAAATGAAATGGGATGGATGCATTATGATAATGAAAAAGAGGTTTTCAAGCAATTGAGAGCCAGGGGGGAGGGGGAACGAGAAAACTCAGCGTTTCAAAGGATGCTCAGAAAAGGGAATTGATACAGGAAGCAGCTCGCCTCTTCTTTCCAAATGGGAGAAATAGTCTGGGATCCTTAACAGATTTGGAGTTAGATCTCAAAAAATTATCAAGAGGTTCCACTTGATGAGGTGACCACAGTTGAAAAGTTGTACCAGGAGACAAAACTTCCTCTTCTTCGGTTTTATCTGACCACACAAACAAAAGAACACAATGACAGACCATCCAGCCCAGATTCGGCTCCATCTGTGGAAGGACAGGAGAGAGCTCTGTCCTCTACTACACTTGTTAGTGTTGCAACATCCCAAACATCAGATACATTTGAAACAGTCAGCCCTGAGGTGCTATTTGTTGGAAGTAATGTAAGTGCTGAAGGTTTGCAGTTTGCAGTGTATGAAACAGATGGCAACATTATTTTTGTCAGAGACTTTTCTGAAAA
Organism: Diplodus sargus; assembly: GCA_903131615.1. NCBI lineage: Eukaryota > Metazoa > Chordata > Actinopteri > Spariformes > Sparidae > Diplodus > Diplodus sargus. Next base: position 27,316 of record CAEMYA010001725.1, on the reverse strand, counting down.
TGAACCACAGAATTTGGATGATACATTGTCACAAGCCACGCCATCTAATGAGTGTGAAGAAAATATTGTTCACAGGGGGCAGGTATTGCAAGAGCTCATTGCTCATTTCAGTAATGATGGACTTACAGAGGCTTAAAATCCAGCTTGTACTGCCAGATGGAAATCCTGAGAAGGCAGATTATGATGGTGGAGTTGTGAAAGACTGAATTTTATGACCAGTGCACAGTGGGAAGTACATTGAAAGTACCTTTCCTGAGACATGATTTTGGACAGCAGCAGTGGGAGAGTGTAGGTCGAATAATTGCTTTTGGATGGGGGAGAGAGAAATATCTTCCTGTGAAGACTGCACCTGTCCTATCAGAGCAAGCTGCTTTGGGTGATGTCAAGAGTGACTTGGTGGAGAATTTCCTGAAATACTTGCCTGAATCTGAGCATACAGTATTTGAATCTTGGCAATCAGATTTTGACACTGTTGATCAGGAAGAATTAATTGAGATCCTTGATAACAGCTGCAGAAGGATACCAACAGCCAGCAATGCCAATGAAATCCTTCAAGAACTTGCCCACAAAACGCTTGTCCAAGAGCCTGCATGTGAGATCGAGCAATGGGCAAAAAAGCACAGGCTTCAGGAAATCAGCAAAGTGTATGAAACACCGCAACCAACTGTGAGAAAGGTGTTGAAGTCCCTCACCTTCCCAGAGGAAATGAATGTCCACCAGAAGGACCTCACTACATACTTAAGGAACATTGATGTGCAGCATCTGTGTTTGTTCCTCAGGTTCTGCACAGGTTTGGATTGATTCTTAGGGAAGAACATCATAGTTGAGTTCAATCAGATTCAAGGTTTCCAAAGATGACCCGTGGCCCATACATGTGGCTGTGTGCTGGAGCTGCCAGTCCATTATGACAACAACCCAGACTTCAGCTCTGAAATGAACAAGATGTTGTCCTCCAATGTGTGAGTAATGGACATAATTTAACTCAGTCAAGACAGTATTTGTATATGATCCGTATACAACATAAAATGTTCATTTCCTGTTATCAGTGACCATGGCCCTCATTTATCAATCTTGCGTGAAAACGGGTGCAGATCTGTGCGCAGAATTGGTCTTACGACAGGACACACGTGTGATTTATGAAACATTCGTATCTGACCAATTCCAGCGTATGAATGATCGGGTCTTGATAAATACGGCGGCTGAATTTGATCGTCATTAACATGTTACGCCCTTAAATATTTCTGGTTCGGAGGCCTCGCCCACTGAGGTCAAACATTGAGAGAAGAAACTCTGGCAAGAAGAGAAACTTTTCCAAGATGGAGATCGGCATCCCGGCAGCGCCGGCACATCAAAGGCTCCATTCACTAATGAAATGTTGTGCAAAACTGAACAGGTCACAATAATATGGCACACTTTCTCTGGGGTATACAACAGAGTTCCCCCTGCTGGTCCGAGACGGAGCCACCTGCCCTTCAGCACCCCGAAGCAGCTCCACTGTGACCCGTGTGCGTGTGTGCCCACTATTGAATCTGCGTTCCTGCTCTGTAGTAGGTTTGCCAGCGGGGTTATTAGGTATTCCGTTAACTAGTTGTCATGTTAGGCTATTTATATATTTTATTTTACAAAAAAGTGGTATCAGTAAAAGCGTAAAAAATAATCCATTTTGATCTGTTCTAAATATGTGACTGCTTATGCTTAATGACAGCTGAGGTTTGTTTAATAATTATTTTCAGTCTCAGCCAGATTTCGCTGTGCTGCACCGCAAATCCACACACTCAAATTTGCGTACACGAGCTCAGACCTGACGTGAGATCTGATCGTAGCTTCCGCTCACGTCCAAATTGAAAAATGCCGAAGTTTGCGTGGAAATGGTCGTACGCACGGTTTTCTGCCGTACGTTCGTTTGATAAATGAGGGCCCATGTGTCCATCTGTAAAGGTAACTTTACAGTAAAATGACAATACATTTCTTGTTAGCCAGTCATTTGCTAAGTGTAAAAAGGAGGGGGGGAAAGGTAAATGAGAAGTGGTCAAGTGGACATTACTGAGTGTAAAAGGGTCATTTTAAAAGGGGGACACAGGTTCTGGTGTATTTTATCGGGGGAGAGCACACTGACAGTGACGAGGTGAAGGAGAGGACAAAAACGATTTATGCCGGTGCACCACACAATTTATTAAAAGACATCTTTTGCATAAAAGAGACCACAGAACATTAAACCCTTAAAAGGTTTTAAAACCAAGTCCTCAAATAGGCTACAAGCTGCATTTGTTAAAATAGTCTGTTTATAATTAAGCGAGTCTATTTGTGCCAGTCAGACCGGATACAGGCGTCTCGGAGGTGGTAGCGGAGCTCTGCCCCCTCTCCTCAGGGGCTACAGGTACCTCCGCTGCTCCTCCCAGTTAGTGTCCCGAAGGTCACCTGAAAATACAGACACACGGCCAATCGGGGGGTCCACACACACCTCGCGGACTACAGCGTCACCGACACCAACACACACTAGAGCGCCACTATGGCCCAAAGGGAAACTTACCCGCCAGGCAGAGCGCTATGCTCTGCCGCTGCGAGTACGTCGAGTAGTAACGCTCTGGGTTTCTCTCGTGTGCGGCCGGTGCTCGCACAGTCTTGCCGTCTCCAGCCTCTCGGAGCCCTCAGACCAGGTCTGGTCCCCTCATGGAGACCCGGCGCCTCACTGGTGTGCTCACTCGCCCCTTGACGTCAGTGTCACTCTCTTGTCCACTCGGCTTCGTCCATCAACCAGGCCTCTTATTTCCACTGACCAGACCTGCCAAGAAGTTTGGCAGGCCTGGGGCCTCATGTACTAAGACTTGCGTGGATTTCCTACTGAAACATGGCGTACGCTAGAATCAAGAAACTGTCGTACGTACAAAAAAAATCTGATCAAAGTGTGCGTACGCATGGATCGAAGCACTTTTCCTTTGTACATCCCAATCAACGTGGAATTGAGCGCACACGTGGAAGTGCCAAACTCCTCCCTGTCCACGCCTGCATTTAATTATGCAAATCAATTTAAATAGGGCCTGCACCGGGGATTCCCTCTCTGCACTATCAGATTTACGCCATGAGTAAAGGGAAGAGGGGCAACTTCAACGAGTCTGACCTCGAAATTTTATTAAATGAAGTGGAGAACCGAAGAGCTGGGTTATTTAGTTTCCTTTATTCGTGCACCACTTGATTGGATCACTATTGCTTTTTTAAAAAAAAGAAATATAGAATAATAATAATAATAATAATAATAATAATAATAATAATAATATATAAGTGATACCGTTAGTGGGAAACAAACAATAGGACTTCATTACAAGGATTGACAAGACTGATCACACTTCTATTAATGACTGCAGAAGTGCGCCGTGGCTACTGCAGTGTGACATTTCCAACTTTTCGCACGCGTTTATTGACACAAATACTGAACACAAGGAGACAATAAAGGGCTTGTTAGAAAGCTCTGCCGCTCTATTTTCACCAGGGAAAAACAAATACACATATTTGAATGCACGTGCCCAAATGGGCATTGTGCTGGTTTACATTCGGGGCGCAATTAAACGGATAGCCTACATTATTTACTCACCGAGAAGCCACCCATCGCGCACCGTGCCAGCCTCCAGCCTGTTACCAACCATGCTATTGGTAAGAATGAACGAGTCATGCGTTGAACCAGGCCACCATGCCAGGGTGTTGGTGAGCTGCATTTGCGCATCATATATTATTTGAACATTAATTGAATGGAAATGTTTCCTGTTGACAAAAACAAATTGTTGTCTTCATTTGCCAGCAGATCTTCCCGTTCTCTGACATCCTCTCACGTCTGATATTACCATTTGCGATGTCTTCTAACAAGGCCAAGGCTGCTACTGTTAATGCCATGTTTTCATCACTTTGCGCATGCTTTTATATCCATCCATATGATTGCAAATACATGTGTGTTAATTGTCCATTAATGTGTCTCTGATGTGCACATTACTCTGAGGACTAATTGTTTTCACATAATGATCAGTTTCCCAGCATCACCTCTACGTGTCGCCAAAGGAACAATAGCTGTAGAAACGTGCGTACGCCGGCCATGAGGCTGGCGTGGCGCACCGCACATTTCCACGGTCATTTCACTGTTGATACATCTGAACGTTGGCGTGGAAAATGACGTACGCCACGTTTTTGTGCGTACGCAACATTGATACATGAGGCCCCTGGTCTCGCTACGCCGCGCTACGTTCTCTGGCTTCTCTCGTGTCTCTTTTTCTGCGTGTCTCCATCTGTGTCTCTAGATCCTGTTCAGTGGTTGGTGGCTACTAAATAGGGGACAACGCGGAACCTCTCAGGTGCAGGTAATCAACAATCAAATGATGCGTTCACAGGCAGTACTAAAAATAAAAGCCCAAACACATGCACTAAAAGTTAACACAATGAATACAATTAAAAGCACAACACAAGTAAAATCATGCAATCATAAAACTCATGAAAACCCAATAAAACATAAAAACAAATAAAAAGCACAACCAAGATAAAACAGTCTTACTGCCTGTGACATAAGCATAATAACATATGACATAATGGCATCACAGTAGCGAAGATCAACAATGGCAAATATATTAATTTGACTTATGTTACTTTGCACCTTTGAGAATCTCATCTATCAAGGTCAATGCACAAATGTTTTTATTTTGTCTTTGTATTATTTTTTTATTTTGAGCCACCTGACAGTACTTTTTTTTTTGTTAATTCACTCCTGGGCTAACATTTGGCTATCTTTATTGACAGTTAATTTCAAGGCCAAAACATGTTTTTTTGCAAACACATGCCTCAAGAAGATGCACAAATGTTTTTATTTTGTCTTTGTATTATTTTTTTATTTTGAGCCACCTGACAGTACTTTTTTTTTGTTAAGTCACTCCTGGGCTAACATTTGGCTATCTTTATTGACAGTTAAGTTCAAGGCCAAAACATGTTTTTTTACAAACACATGCCTCAAGAAAAAGTCTTGGTGTAAATCTTTAATAATGCTCATATAAAATAGCTATTCTACTATTGTTTCTTGTTGTTAGCAGGTCATTTGCTAAGCATAATAACATATGACATAATAGCATCACAGTAGTGAAGATCAACAATGGTAAACATATCAACTTATGTCACTTTGCACCTTTGAGAATCTTATCTATCAAGGTCTATGCAAAAATGTGTTTTTTTTATCTTCTTTGTATTTTTGTTTTTGAGCCACCTGACAATCCTTTTTTTTGTAAAGTCACTTATGAAGAGTTAACATTGGCTGTCTTTAATGACAGTTAAGTTCTAGGCCAAAACATGTTTTTGTGCAAATACATGCCTCAAGGAAAGGTCTTTTTTTTGATAATCTCTCTATAAAAGCAAGGAATCTCTGTCTGTCTGTCTGTCTGTCTGTGCCTTAAATATCTCTGCGGAGCAGGATCAGAATGACCTGAGAGTTTCAACATGGCTGCCGTTTGGTTCAGTGGTGTGCGACTTTGCATTTGTTTGGACTGCAATGATACCGTGAATAGATTATTTCATAAATGCTTTACACATTCTGGAGCATAGTCCATTGGAGCTATCACAGTGACATGCGCATTAGAGCCAATCACTGCAGAGCTCAAGCCTCCGACACACATTAAGAAACAAGCGGATGTATACCTGCTGCGGCGCGAACTGGACTGGGAGTTAGCCGGCGGTTCGGTCCCGTTCTGTTCTGTGCATCTAAACTGACTGTTGTGGATTAATGAGACTAAACGAGACCGGACCGTGTCTGTTCAAGTCTGAGGAGAGCGGATTTATACCTGCAGCGGCGCGCGCTGGACCGGGATTTTGCCGGCGGTTCGGTCCCGTTCTGTTCTGTGCATGATCTAAACTGACTGTTGTGGATTAATGTGACTAAACAAGACCGGACCGGTCTGTTCAGGTCTGAGGAAATGCGGAGATGCGCGGACAACAAAGTGGAATCGTAATCTGTGGATGTTCGTGTGTATCTAGCTGCTAGCCGCTAGCTACACACGAACAACAGTTCCACTTTGTGGAAGCTAACCTACACGGTCCAACAGCTAGCTAACCTACACGGCCCAACTCCCGACCTACACGGCTCAACTCGCGAGCTGACGGACCGGACGCACCGACCTGTCCAAAACCGGACTTGGGGTAAATAATGTCCGCCACGCTTTTTCGCGAACATTGCCGTTACGTTTGCTTTGTGTATGGTGCAGAAGAAACGGTAAAAACTGGCTTTTGTTACGAAAGTGTTCAAGCAGCAAGTTTGGTTGTAGAGGAACAGGAAGTTGTGGGAGGGACTTCGGCGGATGAGTGACAGGCAACGACGGTCGGTGTACAGACAGCGATATTGAGAATTGAGAGATTTGTATCATTGAGCATGTTTGTGTTATGTCGTATTTGGTTTAGTGTGTAGTGGAGTCGGTTTTTTGTTTAATGAGTCAAAACAATGAGAAGAAGCTGAACGTGGAGCAGGCAGTGCAGCTCTTCATTCAGCTGGAAGGAGTTCAGGCAGTCCTTCATATCCCAACAGCTGCAAACATCTGGCCAACAGATACCGATGGATGCACCAGAAATGTTGGATGGCCGGACTCATCACAGACAGGCAAACTGTGCGCCAATTAATGAGACTACTGGACAGAAATGGGGTCAATCTCCGTGCGCACAACCATTTGCGACGGCGCATTTATGTCAGCCGTGGTCCAAATTAAAATCTGAACGACTTAGAATCTCATAATTTTGACGTAGCTATGACTTAGTATCTCATAATTTCGACTTAGTATCTCATAATTATGACTTAGTATCTCATAATTTTTTTCATAAGTGGCAGAAATGGGCTTCTATAGAAATGTCATAAACTACTAATCACAAAGAAAAAATAGTAAACTCTCCCACTGTGCTCTCTCGTGCACACGCGCACACACTCACACACACACACATGACAGGGTTGACAGTACACACAGTTCAGTAATCGTTGCCGGGCAACGATTAGGCCACGGCAATGCTTCAACAAAGCCTGGACGAAGGCTAGCAATTTTAGCCAGCTGTAGTGAGCAGCCAGGAGCCAGGCAGACAGCGCTGAAGTACCGCAGCCGCGGATGCAAATAAAAGTCTGTGTCAACGCAGTGTAAGGCCAAGCAATGAGTCAAAGCAATAGCTACAAGGCAAAGCAGCTAGCATTGAGCAGCAAGCAACGCAGCTGTTAGCAATTAGCAGCAAAGCAGCAGAGCCATGAGTCAACACGGCGAAGCAATTAGCGAAGTCGCGAGGCAAAGCAGCGAAGCAAAGCAACATTGATTTCTTGCAGGTTAGCGGCTGCTATGCCGCTACACAAGTGTCTTTACCCTACAATAAAAGAACAGATATTAGCAACTTACGAGTGGCTGGAGGAGGAAGCTACAGTCCCTGTGCTACATACCGGTCAGGCAATCACGGTTGGCACAGTGTGGAGCAACGCAATCAGCTACACAGCAACCAGCAGCGGACAGCGAGCAGCACATAACCAGCAGCGAGCAAAGTGCAGCCAGCAGCAACACCCAAGCGAACCGCTGAAATAAAATAACCACAATGAAAACTGGAGGGACAGCATGAGACCAGACTATATTCGCTGCCGGCAGCCTACCTGCAACCAAGCGAAGGCGGAAGTGAAGGGCGCCAGGAAGTGACGTGACCCAGGCTCCGTCAGGCAAGAGGACAACCAGGTGCCCAATGCCTGCCTTTATAAGGTGCTCCGCCACGGTGATTGGCTGGAAAGAGCCACACAGCTGAAACCCATCAAAGACTCCTTCATACTGCTACAATCGGTTGAGGCCATGACGTCCGAACGGACACTCCCAGTTTTCTGTGTTTAAAAGAGGATGTTCAGGGCTTCGAACCTCGGGTCAGTTTGGTTTTTCACAGATTTTGTCTGTGTCTGATCCCGTTCTTTTTTGCCGGCAAATAAAGTCCTACTGCACTCAGCCTTGAAGACTCCTGGCGACTTTTTTTGATCTTTGAAATCTTTTGGACCAACTGAGAAAAGTGAAGGCGATTTACAACAGCGCTAATGGTGCGCTTATGGTGGATGTATATATATGTATCGCTATGGCTAGAGGAGATGCTTTCATTAAACCATTCTAGTTTGACCCAGAATCAGACCCAGAAGGAGAGGCTCCTGAAGAAACACAGACTCTGCAGCTGCAGCAGGACGTTTCAGAATGGTTAGTGTGTCTGAATAATGTTAGTTTTGTTCATATGTGTTGTTACAGCTACTACCATCGCTACGACAGATTTCCATCATTCAAACTTCACAGAGACGACTTATGAGATCAATGTAGATCGGAGGAGAACAAGTGTTGGCTGTTTTCTATTGACAGATAGAAACACTCTATAGCCAATGGTATCGTTAACAGCGTGTGTGCGCCTGAACAATGGGCGGGATCTAAACACAGAGCGGCACTAAAGTTTAGCTGCTTAGCTAGCAAGGACTTGTCTTGCTACGTTATCAATTAGTTTTTGAGTTTAGTCAACACGTGAGAACTCGTCTGACATGAAGAGTCTCTTGCTGTGTGCTACATGTTTGAAATAACAAATAAAAACTAGTCTGGACTTTGTCTGGAGTGTATCTGTGTAAACGGCTTCATTCAGCGTCTCACCCTCTCCTCTGGCACCATGAGTTACCATGGTTACAGGAACGCCCTGAAACTTTATAGTAATTATAATAATAACTACAACTGCAAGCAGTTGTAAACGGGGGCCAAGCCCCCCCGTGCGACTTGGAACCCGCACACCACAGAGCCCACAGAAGTTGGCCCCATAGGATGACGGGTTCGAGATATAAACTTCCCATATTTTTAGCGCCCCCTACTGGCCAAAATTCGCCACATTCGGCTCATCCCTTCCCAGTGTCATGGCAACCAAGGATCTCAAATTTGGTGTTAATAGCATTTAGTTTGACCGAGATATCAAACAGTGTACATTTCTATAGCTAGCTACAGAAATGTGTTTGTTAATAATTTGCACATTTTTTGACCAAGCAAAATTCTTTTGATAACTTTAGATCAGGTCGAGCTGAAGAGTGGACGTGCCAAGTTTCATGCAGATCGGACAAAATCCCACAGAGGAGTTCGAAAAAGTAGGTTTTGCATATGTGGCTATTTAGCGAACGAAATGTGTAGCAGAAGTGGGCGTGTCCTATGTCAGAAAACCCAGCTCTATTCAGGGAAAATATGGATATAAGGTTTGCGAATGTGTTATTTTAAGGAAGTTACAGGCAAAAACGCGATTGCATCCATTATAGCGCCACCTAGTGGAGTACATGTGCAATTTTTGTTATGGAAGAACTGTGTCCTATTCTTTATGTACCATATACATTTCAAAGCTGTCAGCATAACAGTTTGGCAGAAATTAATGTTTGTTGTTTATCTTGTAATAAGCCACGCCCACATTGAGCAGTCATGACCACTTTCAAGATATGGCCTCAGGATTGGCCCTGCATCATACGACCAAATTTGGTAAAAATGGGTGTAGCCGTTCAAGAGATATAAACTCCCATATTTTTAGCGCTCCCTTCGCCAAATTCGGCTCATCCCTTCCCAGTGTCATGTCAACCAAGGATCTGAAATTTGGTGTTAATAGCATTTAGTTTGACCGAGATATCAAACAGTTTACATGTTTATAGCCAGCTACAGAAATGTGTTCGTGAATAATTAGCGCATTTTTTGACCGAGCAAAATTCTTTTGATAACTTTAGATCAGATCCAGCTGAAGAGTGTACGTGCAAAGTTTCAAGCAGATCGAACAAAATCCCAACGAGGAATTCAAAAAAGTAGGTTTTCCAGTTTTTGCGATTTAGCAAAAAAACGTTCTATCCGGAAGTGGGCGTGGCCAGTTGCAAAGTGATTCAGCTCCATTCAGGGAATCTGGGGATACAAGGTTTTTGAATGTGCAACATACGGTTTGGGAGTTATAGGCAAAAACGTGTTGTCCTAGGTTATAGCGCCCCCTGCAGGCGTATATGTGTAGTTTTTTTGTGTGTGAGATATTCGCAGGAGTCTGGACCAACCCTCCAAATTGCAGTGCCCTCCCTTGCACGGTTTAGCCTGCAGCACCACTTTTAGCCGGAGAAAAATAAAAATAAAAATCTTTACAATTACAATAGGGTTCCCAGCACCGCTGGTCATAGGAAATGCATATGCTTGCATACACGTTCCCTCGGCCCCTCGGGCTTGGCCCCCTAATAAGAGGAACAACCTAGACATGGTAAATAGCAATAGAAAAAAGTAATATACAAAATACACAAAATGTATAAAACTGTATAAATAAGCAGAGTAATTGTAGTCCAAGATAAAATATAAGGTGCGGTGAACAGATTGTCTTAAACCAAAGTGCGTAGAGACTATGTGTTATGACCAGAGTTTTAGCTGTTATTGCACAGTGTGATGGCATGTGGCAGGAAAGATTTCCTGTATCTGTCCCTTCGACAGTGGAGCTGCAGCAGTCTGTGAGAGAAGGTACTCTGTCTACTCTGTGATGGAGAGGGTGCTGATCATTGTCCATGATGGATAACAGTTTATTCAGCGTTCTCCTCTCCACCACGGTCTCAAAAGACTCCAACCTGAGACCAAGTACAGAGCCAGCCTTCTTGATGATTTTATCAAGTTTGTTAGTGTCGCTGGCTCTGATGCTGCTGCCCCAACACACAGCAGCAAAGAAAATGGCACTGGCAACAACTGACTGGTGAAAGATCACCAACATCTTGCTGCACACGTTGAAGGATCTTAGCTTCCTCAGGATATAGAGTCTGCTCATTCCCGTCTTGTACACAGCCTCGGTATTGGATTTCCAGTCCAGTCTGTTGTCGATCACCACTCCCAGGTATCTGTAGTGCTCAACCTCTTCCACCACCTCCCCTCTGATCCGTAGTGACTGTGAAGGCATCTTCTTCCTCCTGAAGTCGATCACCATCTCTCTGGTCTTGTCGACATTCAACCTCAGATGATTCTGTTTGGACCACTCTACAAAGTCGTCTACCCGTGCTCTGTACTCACCCTCCTCTCCTTCCCTTATACACCCAACAACAGCTGAGTCGTCAGAAAATTTCTGCAGGTGACATGACTCAGAGTTGTGCTGAAAGTCAGTGGGGAAGAGGAAGGGCGAAATCACAGTTCCCTGTATCACTGACCACCACATCAGACAGGACACTGCCCAGACGGACAAACTGTGGCCTGCCTGTCAAGTAGTCAGTAATCCAGGAGATCATTGTGTCATCAACTCCCATCACCTGCAGCTTCTCACCCAGTAGCAGAGGTTGAATCCTCCACCATCCAGATGCATATGGGCTTGTTGCAGCAGGTAGATGACAGCATCATCGACTCCTAAATGGGGCTGATAGGCAAATTGCAAAGGGTCCAGAAACGTCCTCACCTGTGGCCTCAGCTGGGCTAAGACCAGTCTCACCAGGACCTTCATCACATGAGATGTGAGAGCGACTGGTCTGTAGTCTGCCGGGTTGCATGGCCTTGACTTCTTGGGGACTGGAACCAAGCAGGACTTTTTCCACAGCATTGGGACCTTCTCCTGACTCAGACTCAAGTTGTACAGATTTCCCAGTACAGGAGACAGCTGGCTGGCACATGTCTTCAGGATCCTGGGTGTGATGCCATCAGGGCCTGCAGCCTTTCGCTGATGTTGTCTTTCCAGCTGCCTCTTCACCTGGCCTGTAGTCACTGTTGGGCAGGGGTTGATGCAGATGTCTTCAGTGGAGGAGGAGGAGGAGGGGGGGGGGCAGATGAGGAGATGCTGCACAGGATAGTGCTGGGGGGAGGGTCGAGCCATTTGGGACAGTGTGGGTGTGTGGGGGGCTGGGGGTGTCGGAGGGGTGGCAGGAGGTGAGCTAAATCTGTTAAAGAACTGGTTAAACTGGTTTGCTCTATCCAGGCTCCCTGATGTCTGCCTTTCTTTCCCCCTCATCCCCGTGATGTTCTTCATTCCCGTCCACACATCTCTCACACTGTTCTGTTGGAGTTTTGCCTCCAGCTTCCTCCTGTGGCTGTCCTTACATGTCCTCAACATCTCTCTGAGTTCGTGATGCAGTCTCCTCTGCTCCTGATTGTAGCTCAATGCTGAAATCTTGTATTATAACATATAGAACAAATTGTAACGTGGTCAGTGAAGGGGAAGGTTATGGTCCGCTTTCAGTGGCGGTAGCTCCGGTTAGCTCAAACTGATTAATAATCTGTGTGTGTCTGTGTGTGTTTGTGTGTGTGCGACTTTTTTGACCTCGTCCCATTCATTCCTTATGGGACATTTTTCGCAGTTAGGTACAATTATATCTGAAAAACTGATTAATAATCTGTGTGTCTGTGTCTGTCTGTCTGTGTCTGTCTGTGTGTGTGTGTGTGTGTCTGTGTGCGTCTGGCTGTGTGTGTGTGTGTGTGTGTGTGTGTGTGTGTGTGTGTCTGTGTGTCTGTCTGTGTCTGTCCCTCTGGCCCAGCTGATCTCGGCTGCCACGGGAATGGTTGTCGAACGGCCCTAGCAACTGTGGCTGAGACAGCTGATTTCAGACTGATTTCAGCCTCACATCTAGGACGTCAAACTAGTGCTATTTATCCAAAACCAAACATGATATCGGCAAAATGTCTTCACCATCACGCGGGAAAGGCCTTAAAGAACACACTCATCAAGTTTTGTGGTCCTAGTTTCAGAAATGTGGAAATAAGAGCGAGTTAAAAAAGGGTGCACTTTCGAAAATCCTCTTCCCGATTTACATTGGAGTGAATTGAGTGATAATTTAAAAAACGTAAATCCTACCGATAAAGTAGACACATTGGGAGAAAGAAGACAAGTGTGGCTACAACTATGGTAAATCTCTTTTTTTTTTGAGTCTCCCGCACTCTGTCAGTTGGCTCCTGCACTCTGCTGCATGAACACTCTGCCATACACACTCATTGAAAACCCTGAACTTTTCCAAAATCACTCACCATCATTAAAGGGTCAGAGTTCAAAAACTATACATGGTAGGAAAAAAGTTCAAATACAACTCAAATAGCCAAGACGTTTGCCTACATTTTAACGTTTGAATGGTGTCTCTAGGTCAATGTATGCCAGAACAGGAGATGTCTGAAAAACGTCGCAGATTTTTTCGACCTTGTTCCATTCATTCCTTATGGGAAATTTTTCTGGAGAAAAAAATAATAGCATACCGAGTCAGATCGAGACGCACGTTTTGATATATAATTTGTTTGTGTACCCTCAACGGTGTGGGGCGAGTTAGCCACCAAATTTGGGGGGAGGGGGAATAATTAGAAGACGTGCGAGCAATACACACTGCATGAAAAGTGGGATTTTCGGCCCTGTAAACGCCCGAAAATCTCCCTAATTTTCGGCAGTTAACGACAATTTACAGCCTGCAAACGCCGCGTTCACTGAGCCACAAATTGTCTGAAACGAACCATGACGTATGTGGAGCTCCCGGAGGTGCGAACGGCTCTAATTTGCATATGAATAGCAGCGAAACCCTGTGGGCTGGCTTGAATATCCTCACTCGGTATTGGATGAAACCAGTACTTATAAACAAGCAAAATCACTCGTGATTGGTCACCCTGGGTCATTATAAATTTAAACCCCAGTAATAAATATATATATATATATATATATATATATATATTTATATTTATATTTATATTTATTTATGTGTTTATTTATATATGTTTATGACATCATCAAGGACATGAATGAATTTATTGAGAAAAGGAACATTTGCCAGGAAGGTGTCTTTATTCAAAGAAAGAGCTCTATTAACACAAACACACAGCATGTACAAAGCATAATCTGCCCACACAACAAACGGGAAGCTCACGAGAAGCCCAAAATCCTACAGCACCGCGAAGTGTCTGTTTTTGCAGACGTCTGTGGTGCGCTGCCCTGTATTTCGGAATCGCCTCTCATGTGACACCCCGCTATCTTGTGCCGTCTTCCTCCTCGGCCGTCTTCCATGGCGGCGCACTTCCAAAGGTCCACCTCATCCTCAGCCAGCACTCTGTCTCGCTTTCAGCAGCTGTAAAAACAATCAATAAGGACGATCAGTGCTGCGCGATGCACTGCGTATGGACACAACACATCTGTTAATGCACCCGAATAATAGTCACATTGGCCAAACACAGGTCTACTCTAATAAGTCTTACCCTCTTTGTTCTCGATCAACAAGCTGAATTCCTCACAGCTTCAGCCTGCGATGTAAGATCTGGTTGTTTGTTGTCCTGCGTACTGTCTCGTAATGTCTTACAGGCAGCTGGAAAACAATTATATGAGAGTGGTATGAATAAGAAAACGCAAGTCACAGTAAAATTAAACGAGGGTGAAAACAATAACAGTTACTTACATACGATGGCGTCATTATCGGCATCATGTAAATCTGGACTTGCAGACATAGCTCCGAGCTAATAGGAGGTCACGGTCTCGTTATGAGGCGAGGTTAGTCTGTGAAAACAAAATGCTCGCAGCAATAAACCTCCGTGTCCCTCTGCTGCAGCAAAGCGACCTCCGTCGGCGACACTCTCCGTGGCGACCCGGCAAAGCTCCTCCCGTCAGCGCAGGCCTCCTCTCAACAATGGCCGGGCCGCTAACCCAGCTCCTGCTAGCCTAGCTTAGCTCCGGCTAGCTAGCTTAGCCGAACTTGCTTCGTGTCCGATAAAACACAAACACTTCGACTGCGATGGAGAGTCCAACTCACACACTCACAGCACGTCGTCCGACAACAGTTCACAGTCGGTCAGTGATAAAACAGGACATTGACGGACACACACAGTCCTGTTAGCTACTCAACGCCATTAACTCTCTGCTCCTTCTCCCTCGTCGCTCATGCTCCGGTCAACCCGGAAGTGTAAAAACTCTTAAAGGTCATGAACTCTCACACATAATAAAAATTTACTTTAACTCATTTTAAAACATTCAGAACCCATGAAATTATAGAAATACTTGTACATTTTTATATCTTAGTTGTCTCAAAATATTTCATGCAAATTTTAACTTCTTAACAACTGGCGTTTTATCTTTAACTTGTTCCCAGGAGAGTGAGAGAAAAAAAAAGAATAAATAATCTTTTTTACATAACATTGGCCATTGCTAATGACATACACAGCAATTAATCCAGCATACTTTCATTAAATAAATCAATTCAAGCTAAAATTGAACGGTCTATAATTAGGCTATACTGAGCCTGATCTATTTACACCAGAGATTTTCTTAAAATGAAGTTAACACCTTTTAGAAAAAGGTCACCTGGAGTAAAACTCCCCCTGCTACCCTGATTTGCATTTGTATAGCTCCCAGCATTTTCATTTACATGTTAAAGCCTCCCCTAGAATCAGGGGGAGGGAGGTCATGGGGGGACAACTGCCAAGCAAGGCCCACGTCAATTTCCGACAATTCACGGCAGTTTTCGGTGTTGCCTGCAAATTGCCATTTGCAGTCGCAAACCTGAAATTCCACGACAATTTACAGTGCCGCATACTGACGAAAATCCCACTTTTCATGCAGTGACAATAGTGGCAAGCACAGCCCACTAATAAGAAGAGGCGTGAGCACTATGGACACCTATAGCTCTGCTATTGAGACTGAGGAGTTGTCGTCATGGTACAGAGCCCCTCCCTTCGATATCACGGAATCTCGCGGGATCTTCCCCCTCTCCGCCATGATGGCAGGATTCCGGTGGCAAAACACGATTGTTTATGTGTGTTCTTAACTCGGTAGTAGAGGAGGTTCTTACAATTCTGCAGTTTTGCCATGCCTGGAGGTCACTGCTACGTTAAAAACTGCTCCAGTACCTGACACTATACATATGGAAAACATAGGAACAATGGGATACATTTTTTTAGGTTGCCGAAATGGACACAGCATCGAGAGTAAGTCTCTGACCTGACGAGGATTGCTTGGTTGGCTGCAATACGAAGAAAGGACCTTACTTTCTCGTAACTAAGTCTCGTAACTTTCCAAAGACTTGTGGCTTTTAAACTCCTTTGTGTAGTAACTTACACCAAAAACAAGGTAATTGACGATGTCCATGTATGTGCATGGAGGTAAAAGGTCTCTGTGCCATTCCGCTGCAGGAAGCTCGTATGGGTCAATATTTTGGATGTCCGAGAGCTTCTCCAAATACCCTGTTTTGCGCTTGGTGTGAGCTTGTTCCTGTAAGGTCCCTTTTCTTTCTCGTATTCGTAGATCCGTCTTTGTCCCGCCGAAATAATAAATGCGCAAAAATTAAAGAGCTCTGGAATGTTTTGTCGCACTTCGGTGAAGTTCTGAAGGCGTTGCCCCTGACAACCGATAGCGTCTCCTACCGTCATGGCCGACCGGCTCAGACCCCGCCCAAATCAACCCAAATCGGCACGTGACTCCTCAATCTCAATAGAGGTGTCCATAGTGGGCTGGCGAGCACAGCCCACTAATAAAGAATTCCGTGAAAGGAAGAAGATATATTGTGAATGCCTTCTGCATTCACAATCAACAAGAAGAGGCGCGAGCAATAACAGCCCACTATGGACATCTATAGCTCTGCTATAGAGGTGTCCGCACAGCCCACTAATAAAAGGGGGTCTTCACTCCGCTGGCGGCATTGCGACTCATGGTGGAGCGGAAGCACATCAACTCTTCTTCTCGGTACAGGTTACATTATCCACTAAACAAAAGCAGGCACCACCTTGTGCACATCGACATACATATCAGCTGACAGAATACAAAAACAAAAAGTTATTCCATATCTCAAAAAACAAAATGCTGGAGAAGTATGCAGCAAAATCCACTTTTTCCTTTGCTTCACAACAAACCACTTAAAGGAGAACTTCGGTCAATTTCAACATCAGCTTTATTGCTCAAGCTACCCTTGACTTGCCAGTACCGAAAACGCGAACACTTTTGGTCCACCCCTTACAGGGCTCCTTGAACGGAGAGTTAGCATTGACAGCTAACAGCGTGGGGTAACAACTTTACACTGTGTTTTAAACATCTTAACATGCTCCAAATATCACCCCAAAAGCTATGCAACATCAGCAGACACCTTACAACACAGCACTGTAGTGTGTATGGCTCAAAATGAATAAAAAAGTGGTTAAAACAGCTGGTTGCAAGCAGCTACTTACCGGTTTGTTTACATCCCGTCTTTCCGAAGTCCAAACTAGTCAATCCGTCGAGTGTGCGCTTACTCCCTCACTGGCAGACGGAAACTTTTGCAGACAGTAACGTATTCCAGCATTTTCGTTTTTCTGTTCATAATGTCCATGTACACGATCGTGCACATCGACTTTCAGTGGCGGTAGCTCCGAGTAGCTCAAACAACACTGCAGGCAACATGTGAGATTTCCGCACATACTTTTATTCCACTGTTAATTTACAGACCATACCAAGCCAGGTCGCTACGGCACTAGTTATCAGCATACATGCCTTGACACACATAGGCCGAGGATCCTACACCTATACATCACAATATAAATATAAAATCAAATAAAAGGGAGTCTTCACTCCGCTGGCGGCATTGCTACGCATGGTGGAGCGGAAGCGCATAAACTCTTCTTCTAGGTACAGGTTACATTATCCACTAAGCAAAAGGAGGCACCACCTGGTGGTGCTACATTCAATAAATGCGACTGTTACAAAATGTAAAGCCTCAGAGCTTCTTTGATTATTAGCAGTATGTTAGTGATGACAGAAAGGTGATAACTCGCCATCAGACTGACAAGGCTGCAAAAATTGCAGTTTGTATGATGTATTTTTCTGTTAAACGATAAGAGGCTCACTTTAAACAATATTATTGATAATAATAATAATTAATGATAATGGTGATGAGAAGAAGAAGAAGTAGAAAAATAGCGTACTGAAAAGTTCTGTAGATGGTTGATTATTTGAAAGAGTCAAATTTGAGAGAAGCTTGGCAAAAAAAAGGCAGTTTGATTTCATAGATTGTAAATAACATTGAAAAGACAAAAAACATTTTAAGTGTGAATAGAACAGCTGTTCAGATCATTCTCCTGTAAAACTCTGTTGGTCAAATATTTAAACTTGATGTCTGCATTAGAGAACATGGTGTGGGACGAGGCTGTAAATCTTATTTTTTTTAGCACGTGTCAAGTAACGTGCCCTGTAACATGTTTCACAAATTACAAATTGGGAATAGGACTTGGCTATAGCTCTAAAAAACATTTCAGTCAAAAGATTTTTTTTTTGCTTTAATCCATGCAAACAGCTAGTGAAAGCTGTGTTCGTCTCCAACACAGTCTCCAAACTCTTGGACACTCTTCGCATCATCTCTGTCTCCAGTCTGCACGTTTCCAGACTTTTTACTGTGACAACCGAGCCCCCTCATATTATTAACATTAAACTCGCTTCAAACGCCATAGCATAGCGGACTGAAGTGGAGCTAACTAGTTAGCCAATTTCAAGCTGACTTAACCATACTCGTAGGCGACTGTAAATACCAGAGATGGGACCAAGTCACATATGTGCAAGTCTCAAGTAAGTCTCAAGTCTTAACCTTCAAGTCTCAAGTAAGTCCCAAGTCATTTTTTCTTGGGCAAGTCAAGTCAAGTCAAAGGTTATGTCAAGTCGAGTCAAGTCAAGTCCTGTACTAGGTCAAGTCAAGTCCAAGTCAAGTCACCTTATTATTGCAATTTTACCTGCAGAATCTGATCTTAATACAGTGAAAAGACAAGATATAAGTACTGTCAGTAAACAGCAATGGCAAATATGTGTCCAACCTGTTTTAAAAAATGACAATACTTTGGATTTGCATTGTAATTACTGATATTCAGTGAAATACATTTACTTATTTACTCAGCTGTTAACCCAAATCAACTTCATATGCTGTTTTTAACTAAAGGTTACTTCATTTTATAATCCCATTTATTTCATGTATAGTTTAACATATGTATTCCATTTTAAATTATATTTGTGTCATGATCTGTTTTTAAGCAGTATCTACTTTATTTACTTGTGTTTTAGCTTGTAGTAATTACTCATTTTTAAGACAATCATTTAGCTTCACTTAGTCCATCTCAAACAGTATTCATTCAACTTCACAACCTTAGTTACTACTACTACTTTTAGGTGACTTCCTCGCTGCAATATTTACTTTGCAGGGATGACCCCCGCATGCACAGACAGACAGACAGACAGACAGACAGACAGACAGACAGACAGAGGTAGCGGCCAAAATCACGCAGGCGGCCCGGCAAGATTGGCAGGAAAAACACTGTTGGCGGGCTGGTATGTTATTTAGCTCATTTAACTCCGTGTTGCTCGTTCGTAAAACGTACAGCCAGTCTTGTGATGAACCGGTCGGAAGGTTCGCTCATGTTGTCTGGGGTCAATGTTGGCAAATAAAAAAAGAAAATAACAAGTTCCACCAAACCGACCCTCCCCACCTCCGTATCATACCAAGCTAAAGTATAATATGGGACCTTTAAGTTCAACTCTTATCAGTTGAATTACTTAGTTATTGAGAAAGAAGCCCTGGCTTTAATTTGGGGGTTACAACATTTTGATGTTTAAATGGGCTCTGGTACCTCTCTTGTAGTGTACACTGATCACAATCCTCTTTTTGCATTCATTGCAAAATCCAAACCAATGGTTAATGAGGTGGGCAGTTGAGATGATGGCTTAAGGGGCTGCAAGCAACCCAAGGGTTGCTGTATCTTGCAGATATCTGCTGGGGTGACCCAGCCCAAGCACTGTTGCAAAGGACGGACAGCTCATCCTTTTGAATCGCAGAGCTGCTGCCGTTTCTGCAGTGTGATCCTAAAGAGCAGGTGGATGCTAAGACATGTTCTAGAAGAGGGAGCGGGGCCAAGACCGTGGGTATGGGAGGAGCCAATCTTCAACAACCCGTTCATCCAACTAGACAACACAGCAGTCAGGTGTAAAATATTTGAGACTACTCGAGAGGCTGAGAGGACAGGTCCAGAAGGTTTGCAGGAAGACGAAAAACTGCTTGCTCCTCAGACTCTGTGTTTTTTTTGTGCAGCGTTAGTGAAGGTTTGGAACTTTGAAGCACGTCAGGGAGCATCAGTGGCAGTGCTACGTTGACGGACAGATGATAGCAGGGTTAGGGTGGAGGGTGCTGTATGAGCTCCCTCTGAGGTCAGGGGATCAGCTGTGGAAGGTGTTACATGGGGCCCTGGCAACAAATGTGTTTCGGTCTAAAGTGGATCATAGTATGGGGGAGGGCTGTGTCTTCTGTACCGTGCCAAGGTCTCTACATCGTGTGTGTTGAATGTCACTGTTTGCTGTCTTTACTTTTTCTACAACCTGCTGTCTGTGGGAAGACAGGAGTGGCGTTCTCTGAGGGGCTTTACATACTCGGGCCGAGGTATATAAACTGGTTAATGGCCTCACAAGGTGTAATGCGTTGCAGGGTTCAGGGCTGGTGGACCCGGAGTTACTGTTCAAGGAAATGGTCTCTGCATATCTTCAGGTTGAGTTTGAGTATTCTTTTGTTAATGACCGTGATGTGATTCAGGAGGTGTGGTGTGTAGACGGGGCTGTTTGTTGCTTGAGGGACACTGAACTGGCCATTTGTTTATGAGAGAGTTCTGTAACAGGTTTTTTTATTTTGTTTGTGTGTGTATGTGCGTGGGGCCGATGTACAGAGTCTATATAGTGTATAGTATTGTAAAGTATAGTGCTGTGATGAATGCACAGATATGATTTGATAAAGGTGGTTAAAAATCAAAGTCTCCCTCTCTCGTCTATCTTCCTTCCTTTGTTTTTGCTGTTGTTGTTGTTGGTTAATCCATGATAGGAAGATTTGTTTAAGGTTAATGCATGACACATAGACTATTCCTGAGCTTACAGTTCATGTTAAAGGAATAGCTTTTTTAAGAAACGACTTAGTGTGCAAGTAGTGGCCGGAGTGTTAGAGCTATTTGTTTAGTTTTGGTTATTTTGCTAACTACAAGTAGTATTTTTTTTGTTTTATTATTCTAGATGTTTGCTTTATTTAGATTAGAGTTTGATTTTCTTTTGCTAGTTATTCAGTCAACTATTTTCCTTCCTTAGCATGTTCAGGTTTGTCTAGTTATTAGTTTTGTTTGTTTTAGGTATTTGGCGAACATTGTGGACATCCAAGGTTATATAGGCAGAAGGATAGGTGTAGGACAGGATGAGCCTGGGTGTGCCTATGTTTTTGTTTTTTTTCATAGAGCAAGAAAAACCTGCAGATTTCCTTTGTTTGCTTGTTTTTTGGAAAATAAATCATGAAAACCAAAAGAGCGTTGAATCGACCTTGAATTTCTTTTGCCTGCGTACATTACAAGCTGGTGGTGCAGAGGTGGCTCTGATTTTTATTTTGAAGATTGATTTACATTATCTGACATGTGGCATCTACAATAATAAATATAGCTGCAGGCAGCTGTCTGCCATGTTCAAGCTGTTTATGCTCAAAACACCAAATTGGCCCGAAACTAAAGCCACAAGCAGCAAGGAGCGAGTTTCAGTGAAATTTTCATCTACCAAGCTTTGAGGTACATCAGTTCAGTACTTTAAACCTATGGCTTTGGCTGAAAATGCTATGGTAGACATATTACCAACCTCAGTCTAAAGCAGAGCTGTTTCTTGCTATATGCGGACGCATAGGGGCCCCTCACCACTAGGGGCCCCCTCAAGTTGCAAGTCCAGCCTCAATATCTGAGGAGTGACTCAACGGAAAAGGTATTAAAAGGACCTGGCACCTGGCCCGCTGATTGGTCAGATCTGGTCTCTACTGATTGGTCAGATCTGTTGTCTACCGCGCCGTAGTGCTATGACAACCAGTACTACAAAGCGAGGAGATGCGAGGTGAGTTGAGTTGAGCCGCCGGTACTGTCATTCACGGCATGGCAACAAAAACAAACCTATTCATTTGGTTCAGAAAAAAGAAAAAGGAAGAAACTCGGTGAAGAAAAACGCTCACAGGATAAAGGTAAGATTTGTTTTCATGATGTGGGGTGGAGGGGGAGCTAATGTCAAATCTTTAGCTAGCTTAAGTGTTTGCTTTAGGACAGGGCTAAAATAAAATATATATGTCACATGTGAATGCCATAAGACTGACTGACTGAAGTGACACATGTTCTGGTGAATTATAGCAGGTCCAGCACGTTGGCATTACATTTGGAAGGGAGGGTGTGTTGTTAGGCAGATGTCTGTCATGTCTGCTGTATCCTCGTCCAGTGGGAGCTGCTGTTCCGTCATAGACCTCCTCTGCTGTTCAATATCTGGCACGTAACATTGCTTTAGGATTATTTTTTTATCAATTTTAGTGTGTCCTCCCAAGTGTGCTAAACAACACTAATACATATTAGGCTTATTGTGGATTATTATAGACTATTGTGGCAGTGGATTATTGCTCTGAGTGGATCATTGTTAACTCTACTGAGTTAGTTGTGTCTTTATTTACCACATTTATTAGAATATTTATTGTGACAATATAATCTGAACAAATTTGCCTACATTCCTACAGTTTGGTTATGTTTTTGATGTATTACTTTGTAAAGAACTCTATTTTAGTATTCTTTGTGTTGCCTTTGATTTTATCAGTTTTTTATATTTGTATGTATTTTTAACATTTTATTTTGAAATGGAAATGTTATTTTGAAAGAAAAATCCGGACGTTACTGTGCTATGTTTGCGAGCTTTACGGTGCGCTCCCTCAGTTAACAGCAGAAGACAGATGAACGGAGAAGCGGGAAGAAGATTTTTATCGGACTGTTTAGTGTCTCCAGAGAGGGAACAAGGTATGAGATCTGTTGTGTATTCGTTGTTGTTTTAATTCAAGTCAACTTAAGTGTGTAAATATTTTGTTTGTTTGTTTTTTGTAACAGTTAATTGATTGAAAATAAATGTTTTGCTGTTTCTCTGTACAGCTCTTACGGTTTGACATGGGAAATTAAAGGCCATGAAACAGCAGTTAAAGAGTCAGACCATCAAACTTCTGGGGCTACTACATACTTTGTTTTATTTAAAAATAATCATAATAACACAAATGAAAGTACATTTAAAGTAAACTATACTATATATGATATGATAGTTCTGCCTAGAGAATATAGGTTAAGACCATATCATCAGTTAGGCACAAGTCGTCCACTTTGTAATACACTGCAAAATATATACAAAAATATTCCTTTAATATCACATAGTGCTCATCAGTCATTTATCTTCATTTTATAACTAACAAGTACACTGTACTGTATACTGCAATGTTAAATATAAAAACACATTATAAATTTCTGTATTAGTGTAACATAACTCAATTTTATTGTATGAATATTGGCTTAGGATCTATTTTGCTTGGTAAGCTATGGAGTTTTGTCTTTGCAGGAGCAATTCTGAAATATTTTGGAGCCGCGGACCAGGAAGCAGCACGGCCGCCTTTACCACCACCTGACCAGGATGTTTAAGTTTAAAAATGTTTTTTAAAATATGTTTAAAATAAACATATGTGAGGAACACATCTGTTTCATTTATTGACCTATAGAGAATCCCCATTGTTTACCCTGTAATATCATTTTCTATCAGTTCAACTTGCTCGGGTGGGTCAACTCAAGATGTTTGATTTTAATATGAGAGAGGATTTCAGGACTTTAACCTGTTTTCCTCTTAAAATGGAATAGATTGTTGCATCTTTGTGGATCATGTAAAAGGGTTAGGAATCTATTCATTGTAGTTTGACAAGGCAGAAACGGCCCTGCCTTTGAGCTTGAAGAGCTTCTACTGTATGTCATGTTTTCTGAGAACAGCTGCTCCTTAACCTGTTTTTTTTTTGTAAATGTGATAAGGAGCACATTCATGCACATAAAGCAAACCAACTTGATATGAAAGGACACATGTATGTGTGAAATGTATTAATTAAAGATACATATTAGTTCAAAAATAATAATTTAAAAAAAGGACAGTGGTCTGATCCATGTTGCTATCAGCATCAAGTTACACTCACCTGTTAGAAAGAGACTGCAGAAATAGTGGAAACATCAGGTCATGGTTCTGTTGTGAACCGATGCTTCAAAGGTGTGGAAGTTGATGCGTTCCTCTCGTAACTATATCAATGAATGTCACATAAATACCATCTAATGACATCAGCTCACAAAAACAATACAAACCATATTCACAGATATATGCAATCTTCCCTTGACCGCAGAACAGTGGACTCGGCCTTTCACACGCGTACACAAGAATTAGCCCGCCTCTCACATAGAGCTCGTCTGGATGATGTCCAAACAGCCCAGGGTGGGTGAACACTGCTATATGGATCAGATCCACAGTAGATGTAAACGTTGGCCTGCATGTTAACGGAGACGTTACGTATATGTTTAATACGGCAGTGGCCTATCATAGCAAGCTAGTTAATGTTAGTGTTGGGCTAATACATACAACAGCAGCATAAGGAGCTAACATTCACAATGTTGACTACATAATTGAGAGTAATAATACATTTCCCCAACCAAAACAAATCAGCTCATTACCTGTCCAACAGCGACATAGACCATGGCGTCCGTTTTCAGGCCTTCAACTCCATCAGTTGCCTTCATTGTTGAACAGCCCTTTTAAGGTCCAGCCACAAATTCTCTATTGGATAAATCTCTGGGATTTTACGCGGCCACTCCAGAACAACACACACCTTGTTGTCTTTCAAGCATTTCTGTGTAGCTTTCACTGTATGCTTTAGGTCATTGTCTTGCTGTAAAATAAATCTTCCCCCAAGTCGTAGTTTTCTTGCAGACTTAATCAAGGTTGGCTTCCAGGATGTCCCTATATTTTGCTGCATTTATTTTACCCTCTACCTTTACAAGCCTTCCAGGGCCTGCTGTAGAGAAGCATCCCAGCATGAAGATGCCACCAGCATGCTTTACGGTGGGGATGGTGTGTTTGCGGTGATGTGCAGTGTTTGCCATGATGACCAAGAAGCTCCATTTTAGTATCATCAGACCAAATAACCTTCTTCCAGTTGTCCTTGGAGTCTCTCACATGCCTTTGGATGAATGCTTTGCCACAGTCCCATAATGCTTTGACTGGTAAAGAACCTGGGCAACAGTTGCATGCAACTCCTCTTCCAGCTCAGCTGCTGAAGCATCTAACTCCTTCAGAGTAGTCATAGGTGTCTTGGTGGCCAAACTCACTAGTCTCCTTCTTGCATGGCCACTCAATTTGTGAGAACGGCCTGCTCTCGACAGATTTACACACGTGTCATGTTCCCTCCATTTCTTAATGGTTTATCTCTTATGGCTTTAACTGAACTCCGGAGGACATTCAGTGACTTGGAAATATTTTTCTATCCATCCCCTGACTTACTTTTTCAATAATCTTTTCACAGAATTGAGAGTGTTCTTTTGTCTTCATGGTTTAATTGTAACCAGGCGTAATGATTAACAGTGAGTGGACCTTCAGACATAGATGTCATTATACTACAATAATTTGAGATACATTCACTTCACTCAGGTGATCTCCATTTCACTGATTGTGAGACTACTCGCAACAGTTGGCTTGAACTCTACTACTCTACTTAAGGGGGTGAATACTTCAATCACCTGTCTGTGGGTCCACCCAGTGGCTGTAATTTGATTTGCAAGAATCTACCGCTCCTGGCTCAATACAACCAATCAGAGCCAAGGAGAGTGACTAAGAAGTGTCAGTCACTCTCGTGCATACACTGCTGGCAGACCCCCTCCCTCACGCAGTGCATACTCGGCAGTGCCCCTCCCCAATGCAGGCACAGTGCCTGCTCTTACCTGGTCAGATATTTTAATGCCCACTGTAAACAATGGCTGAGAACAGAGAACAACAACAGAGCCGAAGAATGCCCCACCATTGCCCATGTCAAAGAGAAGAAATCAGAAGACTGGCGAAGAAAGGCAGTGTAAAAAGAAAAAATTGGACTGAGCCAAAGAGAAAACAAGGATAAATATCAGAGGGTCATTTCAGAGTTTGTAATGGATGTTGAGCATTGAGCACTTAGCACTTAGCACATTATGAAACCCATAATCAGTGGCGGCTGGTCTATAGAGGGCGCTCGGGCGCCGCCCCACCCCTCCCCCATGAGAAGAATCACATAAATTATCTTAGAAAAAAATATGAAAAGTATAAAAAATATATTAATGAGCACGGAAATATTATATAGTTATTGAGTAAAATGTATAATCTGCAATAAAATATTAGATAAAAAATGTTCTACGTTGTTTGCCCATTGACTCTCGTTATAAGTTACACATGCGCATTCACTCCTCCTCCATACAACAGATAAGAGCATGTTCGGGCGCAATTAAATGCGCCCCAAAGCATTACTGACCACCACGCGACAGGGGGCAGTGGAGTGACACGCCCCATCAATTGACAGGCAGCAGCGCGCCGTGCACTCACTCGGGTCGTGACACCAGCGTGCATCGCGCAAGACGACCCATGATGTCAGCGGCAGGAGTTATGGAGAAGGAAAATTCCGTTAAGTCACTGAAAACAACACCATTTAGCAGGAAATCGCCAGAAGAGAAGCTCAGAGTCATAGAGCTTGGACCTGACCAGCCGGACATTAAAATCCAGCAACAATCAAAGGACAGAGGACGAGATTACACCCGCTCATTTTCAAGGAGCTGGTTCAGCAAGAAGGCTTGGCTAACAGCATGCCCTGAAGCTAATGCTTTATTTTGCTTTCCCTGCCTCCTTTTTCAGACGTCAGGATCAGACCCAGCGTGGATTCAGACAGGTGTGTCTGATTTAAAGCACTTCTCTGAGAAAGGAAAAAAGCATGAACAAACTAGGGTCCACATGGAAAATGCTTTGAAACTAGCCATGTTTGGTCGAGTCAACATTGGTGAGCAGCTTAATGAAGGCTACAGATTAGGAATCCGTAAACATAATGAGGAGGTGGACAAAAACAGGCACATATTGTATAAAATAATAGACTGTGTCAAGTTCTGTGGTGCATTTGAGCTAGCTCTGCGGGGCCATGATGAAAGTGAAAGCTCTGAAAACCCTGGTGTTTTTAAAGGATTGGTGGATTTTGTAGCATCACTGGATTCTGTGCTACAGGAGCATCTGCAGACTGCTACTGTTTTTAAGGGAACATCTAAAACAGTTCAGAATGAACTCCTTGACTGCATGTTCTCAGTTTTGAGAGAGCACATCATAGAGGAGATCAGGAGTGCAGACTTTGTCTCTATCCAGGCTGATGAAATGATGGACATCTCCACCCAGTGTCAGCTGGTGCTAGTGATCCGCTACATTGATAAAGCCCATAATGTGCAAGAGAGGTTCTTTGAGTTTATTCCTCTCCAGAGTGCCACAGCTGATTCCATCGCCACAGCACTTTTGGATAGGT
>CAEMYA010001724.1:44587-54769 GCA_903131615.1 Diplodus sargus | reverse complement strand
CCTGGCATGTCCCACCGGGAGGAGACCCCGAGGAAGACCCAGGACACGCTGGTGTGACTGTGTCACCCAGCTGGCCTGGGAACGCCTCTGGGCTCTTTGAATTTAAGTATTTTACATCTCCTCATCGGTAGGTCTGATTAACTTTAAACTTGGTACAATTATTGCCAATGTCCTCCTGACGATAGCTGATGAAAGGTGTTACCAGGGTACTCTATAGCGCCCCCTGGAAAAATCCAAGCCCCGCTTCCTACATGCACATAAGTGAATGACATTCGGTATTCATATGTATCAGACGCACAAAAAACATAGGGGTATCAAACTGTCACTCCAACAGGAAGTCAGCCATTTTGATTCAAAGCTCCCATTTCACCCCCATTTTGATCCATTTCTATGCCTCGTACTTTAACAAACTCCTCCTACAGATTGAACACCACAGACTTCCAATTCACTCAGTATCATCTTCAGACCTTGAACATGAAAAGTTATCAAATGCTTTCGCCTACGTCAAACATAGTGGGTGTCATGGTGCCATCCATTTTTCATGCTTAGCCATAAAGCATCAAGTCGTCACCTAGTGGACACAGGAATTCAGACAAACATGATCCTATTTACATGAAATTTATAGGTTTTTTCTCCATATCGTACAGTACAAGAGGACATGCAACTAAAAGGTGAGCGCACCCTCCGACAGCGCCGCCACCCGACAAAACATAATTGACCACAAATCAGTTGAAGGGATTTTTCACCTGTAGTCCATTTGGTATTTATGTAGATTGCAGAGAGTTATTCTACTCAGCAGGCCACCAAATTACAAAGGAACAACTTCCTGCACTGTCTGAAACACAGTCAGTTAAGAGATGCATATGCAATAATCAAGCAATGGGGCCGGCTACGTGGCTGTGACGCCCCGTTCATCGCTGCTTGCAGCTTTAATTATTATTATGATCACTATTAAACATTATTACTGTTATTATGATCATTATTAAACATCATTATTACAGCTTGTTATCAAGTTCATGTGTTCTCATGTTTGAGACATGAGTTAGGAGTTGACTGCTTTTAAATTTGCTCTAAATCATCACAAATATGACTTTTTACACAGCTAATCTCTGAATGTGTCCAACAATAGGTAATAGATTACAGTTACAGCTGTGGTGAAGGTCATGTCCTCCAGCTGTGACTCAATATGTGTTCTATAAAGTGACTCTGAGCCTTTCGGATAACAACTAAATTCCTGGAAGTCGAACAGAGCCAGATTCAATTTCACCAGAAAGCTGCCAGTTTACAGTAACTCACACACAGTGGACTGGTAGACCAGGTCATCCGAGTCATCCGGGTCATCCGAGGTTCGGGGGGGTTACAGGAACTCATGCTCGTTAGAAAGAGTGATGTGATGTGAGAACAGTTCTGAGGTAACCCTAACCCAACAGGAAGTCAGACGGTATTAAGAGACGGACCAACATGTTGCTGGTTTGGACATGAAGAGAATATGAGACCAGACTGATCCTTCAAATTAAAATGATGAAACAAGTCAACCATGTAGAAACACACATAAAAATGTTTTTGGTTGTTTTTGGTTATGAAAACAAAAATAATATTTTTCTAATGTTTTACTTCTAATTTTGTAATCTGAACATTGTTTGATGGGCCTGAGATCAAAGTGCTGACTGGAGAGACGTCACATGAACGAGCCTGACGTCAGTTTCCTGCTGCGTGTGGAGACGGGATCTTTGTGCTTCCTCCCCTGAGGGTTTTATTATTTCCTCGTCTTATCCGCTTGTTATGAAGCTGATGTTGAGCTTCATTCAAGTGAGTGACCTCGTCTGCAGCCTGACTCACTTCCTCCCTCTGGAGTTTCTCCTGTGATCTCCTCAAACTATTTTCATGCTTTGTTCAGCTCACTGTTTGGGGCTTTTATTCTGGCGAATTTCCCTTTTTATTGGGAATTTTTCCCTCCAAACATCCTCAGAATGTGATTCCCCCGCACGCCCTGTGTGACTCACGAGTCACTGAGGCTGCGATGGACCGTGACTCACTTCAACCTGTAATCTATTACTAATCTATTCCTCAAAATTTTGTTAATGTCAATATTATAAAAGTTCCTCAAATATGAATCAGAGTTCAAAGAAATGTCTGTCATCATGTCTTTGTACTGCAGTACAAGTACATGAAGTATACGCACACGCACACACACACACACACACACACACGATCAAATGCTAACAAAACAAAGGACGAAGAGATTGTTGTCTCTGTTGTTTCTGTTCTGTCTGGTGCTAAAAGCTCACAAAAACAGTGACACGACAACCACAACAACCACAACAACAACAATCGCGGCAACAACCACAACAACCACAACAACTAGCCTAAACAACAACCACAACAACCACAACAACTAGCCTAAACAACAACCACAACAACACCCACAACAACAACAACCACAACAACACCCACAACAACAACAATCGCGGCAACAACCACAACAACTACAACAACAACAACCACAACAATAACAACCTTAGAGACCTGCTGAACAGTTCTCAGACCTGTTGGACTGAGACAGTCATAGATGAGTCTCTACACCTGAAACAAAGCTTCAGTTTTGACATCACTCTATGAATACAGAATAATAAAAGATGCGTGGTTAAGATCTCGTCATCACAGCTGTCGTTACATTTAAAACATGAAGTCTAACTCTGATCCTTTTCTTTATGTTTTGTTTGATCATTTATTGATTGGTTATTTTTTATGGAGGGAGATCCATTGCATGGGCCTGAGGGTTAGGGTAACTTATCTGTGTGCAAATAAAACAAAATTAAAAAACAAATAAACCTTCAGATGGGTTAATAAATGTGTAATAAACCCGTGACTATGATCAGAAATACTTCAGGGAGTCTTCTGAGTCCTCAGGTCCAGACTCTGCTGTCCACCTACAACCGAAGGAGACAAATCTTTGCTTTGACAGCAATAATGTGAACATGTTGTCCAGAGAAGATTTGACTAAGACATCACTGATGACACCCCTACAATCCTGTACTGAGTTCCCTCCTCAGACAGCGTCGTGTGTTTAGTGTGTAGTGGAGTCGGTTTTTTGTTTAATGAGTCAGAACAGGAGAAGCTGAATGTGGAGCAGGCAGTGCAGCTCTTCATTCAGCTGGAAGGAGCTCAGGCAGACCTGAGCATTGCCTGCATTTAAATGGAAATAGTTAAACAGAACTTTGTTTTTTCTAAAATGTATGCACCCATTTAGCAAACAACAATTTATATTTGCATTATAAGTAATAAAAATGGTTTGTTAAACATATTTGTGGTTTTCACAGTAAAAAATAACTTTTTCTACCCGGATTTTATGTTTTTTTGTGATTTTAGGTCTATTGTGTTAATACAATGTGTCAGAATGAAAAAATAACTGTACAGTCACACATGTGAGGTTGTGCTGAAAATAATCACACCAAGTAAATAGTTTTTAAGGTGAAATATAATGGCAAAATCAAAAATAGTCACAAACGAACAATTATTCCCTGGAATATCGGATTTCATAACAAACCTAAATATCCCCGACGTTCCACCTTCAAACAGCCTCATTTGGCCATCAGTGAAAATGCTTCTTAACCTCCCACTTTTCTATAGGAACACATATTTCCTACGGGCACTGCACTGGTGCTTTTAAATGAAGGTTTGACTCATATACATTCACATAAAAAGCCTGGGTTGCATTTTGGCGAGAGTTTCTGCAAAGTGACACAGTTTTTATCTATCTAACAATCAGAGGCCTTTACAGCAACAGTGAGCAAACAATGTGTGTGTGTGTGTGGGTGTGTGTGTGGGTGTGTGGGGGGGGCAGAATGAGTCATTACACACACACACACACACACACACACACACACAGAGAGTTGTGTTGAAACTCTTCTGTGCGATGATGAAATCTGACTTTCACTGTTCGACTTGTTCAAACACTTGAACTTGTATGTTCGCACCAACCAGGTGTTGTGACTGTGATGTCACAAATACCTGAAGTACTTTAGTATGAGTGGGTCAATATAAAGTACAGTCATACTCAAGTAAAAGTAAAGATATTGTATTAATATATTACTTTGCTAAAAGTGAAAGTCACCCGTATGAATAGTCCTCCAGTACAGGTTGTTATTAAAGTGTCTGTTATTAAATGTAATAAAGTATCAAAAGTATCAATCAACCTGAGTAAAAAAATGACTAAAAGTGTGTAATCTGTAAATAAACTAGTAACTAAAGTCATCAAATAAATGTAGTCGAGTCAAAAGAACAATATTTTCCTCTACTGAGGAAAAGTCCACATCTTTAGAGTATTAAATATGTATCAACCCAACACGTTTGTTCTTGTTTAACATGTTTTAAACACGTTTCATAGAATGTTTTAATGAATTTTCAGTTGAACAGGATAAACTGAAGTCACGCTGACACCCATAAAGATCCAGCAGAACCAGAAAAGGACCAGCAGAACCAGAAAAGAACCAGCAGAACCAGTAAAGATCCAGCAGAACCAGAAAAGAACCAGCAGAACCAGTAAAGATCCAGCAGAACCAGTAAAGAAAAATATTTACTTTTGGTCAAAAAATGTATTCTCACTCACAAAAATAGTGTTTTTATGTCCACTGACATTTTACATAAAACTTTATTTACACATTTCTCTTCAACAAACTTTCATCAACCTCCACTCGTTAACTTACACTTGTTGCACTCGTTAACTTACACTCGTTACACACGTTAACTTACACTCGTTACACTCGTTAACTTACACTTGGTACACTTGTTAACTTACACTCGTTGCACTCGTTAACTTACACTCGTTGCACTCGTTAACTTACACTCGTTACACTCGTTAACTAACACTCGTTACACTCGTTAACTTGCACTCGTTACACTTGTTGCACTCGTTGCACTTGTTCACTTTCACTCGTTAGCTTCAGTCCATCACTCAGCTCAGTCAGCTCACTTCCTCTGGTCGGTCTGTAATTATTCAAAGTTCACATTTAAACAAAAACCGCGTTGGTCTTTGCTCTGTCGGATGTTCAGTATGAACACTGCTCTGATGCCTTAAAGATCATCATTAATCTTTTATCTTCATCATGTCGTCTTAATGAGCTCAGACTAAACTTCAACTCTCCAGTTTTCTCTTTGTGTTAAATATCGTCTTCATCTACTCGTTAATAAACAGTTACGTTTCTAAACTGTTTGCAGTGTGAACAGATTTCATAAATGCATGATTAAATAAATACACAGTATATATACATATATAAATAAATATGTAGATGTTGAAGTCCAGGCCTTTTAATGTAAAAGACAAGCTGAGGAGGTCTCTGAGGTTTCAGACCAGCTCACAAACCTCTGGAGGAGTTCACACAGACTCATTCAGTTTAGAACCGCGTTTGCTGAAGAACCTCAGCTTGTTTCCAGACTTCTCCATCAGTTTAAAAACGCCTCGGTCTCGTCAGAAACTTGTTCCTGTCAGAAACGTACTGACAGTGAGTTGTTCAGTCATGCTGCACGCACAGCGTCCCGGCCAGCCAGTCCCAGTGTGTGAAGTAGGGAGCGTAGTTGCACATGGACTTGAGGTGGTGGAGGTCGTGGTGGCGGGCCCCACCGTACAGGCCAAATGGCACCAGGCGATGGGTGGCCCAGGGAAGGTCAAAGCCGCAGTGGTCCTCCACCGACAGGTAGATGTTGAGCAGGAAGAAGGCGAGCTCGGTGAGCGGGTGGCAGCCCAGCAGGACGGGGTTGGCAGCGGCGAAGAAGCCCAGACTGAGAGTCTCCCAGGCCCCAGAGTACTCTGTGGTGAGGGCCGAGGTGGAGGTGTAGGTGTGGTGCACCTGATGGAGGAGATGAAGCATGAGGTGGAGCAACAACATGACTGAGCCTCTTAGAAACGAGAATGAGAATGAATATTTTTTAGAATTTAGAATGTTCTTTGTGAGGCTCCTGACGGCGGACACAGCTCGCTCCCTCCTCACGCCGTCAGACTGAACAGAAGGATTCACTCACCTTGTGGAAGTGGCGGTAGAGCCAGGGCACTCTGTGGTGCAGCAGGTGCCAGACAAAGCTCTGGAAGTCGAAGAGCAGCAGGCAGACCAGCACCTGAGCCAGCAGGTGAGGCAGGGGCGGGGCCTCCACTGGCAGGTGGAGTGGCTTCATGTACCAGTGCATTAGCGTCAATGGAAAGATGAAGACCAGGTGGTTGTACAGCGTCATAGTCACACAGCTCCACATGGAGGCCCAGCTGACGGAGCTCTGAGGCTGCAGCTTGTACCTGCGCACCAGGGCCCACCTGGAGGACAGCAGGTCCAGCAGCACGAAGGGCAGGCAGAAGGACAGGTAGACGGACAGCGAGAAGGTGACGGGGAAGACAGGCGAGTGCAGGAGGGGGGATTGTCCCCGAAGGAAGGTCCAGAGAGGCTGCAGCAGCATCGTGCCATCAGAGTGATCAGGTCGCTGTGTGTCACGTCTCTGAGAGTGAGCTCAGTTTCATCACCGCAGCTGCTTTATATCAGCTCAGCTCCGCCCACCTCACAGCCTTTTAAGGCTCTTCCTGCTCTGACGTTCGGGTCAGATGAAAGAATGGAAACTAAGTGAGCGACGAGTTCAGACACAGTCTGAGCACCACGTGACTGCTGAGAACTGAGAGTGTTGACCTGAGCTCGTCTCACTGTCTGACTGTTGGGCTTGTTGTGTTGAGACAAACACTAATGATCAGACACCAGTGTGAAACTGTTCAACCACCAGAGAGAAGAAACAGTCACACACACACACACACACACACACACACACTCACACTCACACTCACACTCTGTGGTGAAGTGCTGACCCCTGCTGGACTTCAGGGGCCTCACATTCCAGTTCTGTTTGTATCTCATCAGGGTAAAAACATCATCATCAGAGAAGAAGACAGTTTTTTTTCACTCTGGCTCTTGGCGGTTGTTTCCGGGCTCTTTGCAGTTGTTTTCGGGCTCTTTGCGGTTGTTTCCGGGCTCTTTGCAGTTGTTTTCGGGCTCTTTGCGGTTGTTTTCTGGCTCTTGGCGGTTGTTTTCAGGCTCTTTGCAGTTGTTTTCTGGCTCTTTGCGGTTGTTTTCTGGCTCTTGGCGGTTGTTTTCGGGCTCTTTGCGGTTGTTTTCGGGCTCTTGGCAGTTGTTTTCTGGCTCTTGGCGGTTGTTTTCAGGCTCTTGGCAGTTGTTTTCTTTTGCGGTTGTCTTGACTGAATCCTATGATCTGTGTCATTACTCTGACTGAAGTTATAACCAATCAGCAGCTTTCTCTCTGTGACCCGCAGTGATCCCAGCGGCACATTTCACTCCAGACTGCTGAGATGTCGACCTGGAGGACCTGAGAACTTGTCTCCAGGACCACATCGACCTTCAGTCGGGACAGAGCGGTGAACATGCAGCTACAAATGATTTTTTTGTTCCTTCAGCACTTCCTGGATGGTACCAAAACATTCCCCGGCCAGGCGGGATATATATTCCCTCCAGACGCATTCTGATCAGTTTCTGTCTTCCTGAGAAGTTGGGAGTTAAAATTCTAATGGACAGGGATCTTTGCAGGCTTCGTGTTCAGGTCATAAGATTACTGATATTTGGCTTAAGGAACAGACATGAACAGTGAAAATGTACAACAAGAAATAATTAGTTCCCACACACGATAGTGCAATCAGACCAAACACGTAGAGAAAATTCAGATCGTGCTAGACATGTGAGTTTGATCGCAGGTTTGGATGACGGCAGCTTCCAGCTCTACCTGAGGCCGACCGGTGTCCAGGTCTCAGTCTGTCCACCTGTGTCCAGGTCTCAGTCTGTCCTTCTGTGTCCAGGTCTCAGTCTGTCCACCTGTGTCCACTGAGTGGCAGCTTAACAGGTGTGTCAAAATCAATACTTATAGTAACAGATACGGCGGCTACTACAATCACCTTCCTCTGGTGACCTCGGAGAGAGACAGGGAAAAGGGTTCCAAAGAACCAACATGCACAAACACTGAACCAGTAGCAGGGCTATCACCAGCAGGTAGACGAGGACTTAATGGACCGTCTCACCATGTCAGTCTGAACCCAGAACAAAGAGATTTCTCTGTGAACGGATCAGAAGCAGAAGTTACAACATCATGATGTCGCCTTGTAAACTGCCTCAGGTCTGTCGGCCAGACGACAAGCAAAATACTTTTAAACGGTTTGTTCCATGGATGGAGTTCAGATCGATCAGAGCTGTGCTGAGACATATTTTCACGACTAACCAGGTAGTCAGACTTCCTCCCTCACTTTCCTCCTGTAGGAACACAAGCCCTTTCGTCTCTGCACCTCAAAGAAGTCCTGTTTCAGCCGTGATTACCTTTGACTCCTCTTTCTAGCATAAGGGCCTGAAAGCCCCTCACGTCTTGACCTGGCAGACCCTTCTCCTCTCCACCGAGCAGGAGGATGATGTTCTTCTTGCTATAAACACATCATCAGAGACTTTCTTTTAGTAATTTACAACAAATACAATTACAAACAAAATTCTCTCTCCACATCAGAAGGAAGAACTGTTTTCTAACACAGACGTTATGATTTAACCCTCTGGGCTATAACTGGCTGTTTTTGACCATTTTTGATTTTATCATTATATTCCACCTTAAGAATTATTTACCTTCACTTGTTTGGTGTCATTATTTTCAGCACAACCTCACATGTGTGACTGTACAGTAATTTTTTTCATTTTGACATACTGTATTAACACAATGGACCTAAAATAAAAAAAAACATAAAATCCGAGTAGGAAAAAGTTAGTTTTTTTTACTGTGAAAACCACAGATATGTCTAACGAACCATTTTTTATTACTTATAGTGCAAATATAAATTGTTGTTTGCTAAACTTGTGAATACGTTTTTTCAAATTTACAAAGTGATATGTAACTATTTACATTTAAATGCAGGCAATGACTCAGACTCAGGCACTGCCTGCTCCACATTCAGCTTCTCCTCGTTGTTTTGACTCATTAAACAAAAAGCCGACTCCACTAGACACTAAACACACACACCAAACACAACATAACACACCGACTATACACTCCAAACACGCTAAATGTCACAAATCTCTCAACTCTCAAAACTTGCGATCTCTGTCGCTGTCTCTGTCACCGGCACTGCTGCTTTCACTTTTCCGCCCTGTCACTCCCAAATCTTCCCCCTGTCCCTCAGCAACCAAATCACGTGGTTTGGCGTATTATTTTGTGATTGGTTGGTGTCGTGCTTTTTTCCACCAATGGGAACACGTTATTTTGCTTGCACTTCCTGCTTGCAGACGCTTTCGTGAGGAAGCCCGATTTTACCGTCTCTTCCTGCACCAAACGCGCAGCAAACGTGACGCAACGTTAGCGAAAAAGTGTGTGGTACATAATATATCGTATCTCCGGTTTTAATTGGCCTATCAACACGATTTGAAGACTAGTATATAGTTTGAAGGCTGCTTGAACACATACACTCACAGAGGCTCCGTCTCGCTAGTGTTGTGTCGGTCGCGAACGTGTCGTTCAAAAGAACGAATCTTTTGAGTGAACGGAGTGAACGGAATCACTTCAGGAACTGATTCGTTCCTTTCTCAGTTCAGTTGAGCTCAGCAGCGAGCATGCCGGCCGGGAGTGGAACTACCGAACGTGATTCTCAGCAGGACTTGAATCACGTTTGCGAACGTGATTCACGTCCTCAGCAGGTCGTTCGCGAACGACTGATTCACTCATGAATCGTGTCGCTGAGGACGTGAATCTTGTTCACCTACTGGGCTGAAAGAGGCGCTGTGTCACTCACTCATTCAGGGCAGAGGAGTGGGAGAGGAGAGATTCACCTTCAGTAATCATACTGCTAAAACTAGCGCTGTGTTGCTAACATCAGTGTGGCATCATGTTAAGTGCTTTTACACAGTAAAACAGTAAAAGTCACTCACGTTCGCGAACCTAGATTGAATCAGTTCGCGAACGTGATTCACGTTCTCAGCAGGTCGTTCACGAACGTGATTCATGTTCTCAGCAGGTCGTTCGCGAACGACTGATTCACTCATGATTCGCGTCGCTGAGGACGTGAATCTCGTTCACCTACTGTGCTGGAAGAGGCGCTGTGTCACTCACTCAGGGCAGAGGAGTGAGTGACACAGTGGTCCCTCAGTAAGTGAACGTGAACCTCAGGGCTGAATC
>CAEMYA010001724.1:0-11276 GCA_903131615.1 Diplodus sargus | reverse complement strand
GTATGACGTACGACGTTGACATCATCTGTATCTCAGTGACAGAGAAGCTTCCCTTCTTCTTCAAGAGAGCGCCGGTCAACGGGGTGACGATGTTGTTGTTGATGATGATATTAAAGACTTTAAAGACAGCTGAAAGACAAAACATTTTAAAATGAAAATACTTAAGTTTAATTTACAGGTGTGTATTTATATGTATTGTGTGTGTGTGTGTGTGTGTGCAGGCTGTGGACAGGGGCGTGGTGTTCGAGGTGTCGTACTCTGCAGCCATCAGAGACTCCACCATGAGGCGCTACACCATCGCTAACGCCGTCTCTCTGATGGACACCTGTAAGGGGAAGGTATGTCGTTTGTCCAACAGGAAGTGATGTCACTTCTCCGTTCAGTAATTGGGTATAAGATGTTCAGTGATGTCACAGTGATGTGAGAGGAGGCGGAGCCTGAATCGGCTGCAGTGACTCACCTGCTTGTGTTTCAGAATGTGATCCTGTCCAGTGCAGCAGAGAAGGTCAGTGATCGATCCCCATCTATCTATTGATCGGTTATTGATCAGTGATGTGCTGATCAGTGTCTAATAATCAATAATGTGTGTGTGTGTGTGTGTGTGTGTGTCCTCAGCCTCTGGAGCTCAGAGGGCCGTATGACATCACCAACCTGTATCCTTCAGCTGTGTACTGTGTGTTATTGTGTGTGTACTGTGTGTGTACTGTGTGTATACTGTGTGTTATTGTGTGTGTACTGTGTGTATGCTGTGTGTTGTTCTCCTGACCCTCCTCGTCAGAGGTTTGTTGTTCGGTTTGTCAGACGGAGACGCAAAAGAAGCCGTCTCCTCCACCTGTCGATCTGTGGTACTACACGCAGGTACATAATCCATACTGCTGTAATACTGCTGTAATACTGTACTGCTGTAATACTGTACAGCAGTACTGCTGTAATACTGCTGTAATACTGTACAGCAGTTCTGCTGTAATACTGCTGTAATACTGCTGTAATACTACTGTAATACTACTGTAATACTACTGTAATACTACTGTAATACTGCTGTAATACTCGTGTCAGAGACGAGGAGGACGGCCTCGGGGATCATCTACACCATGAGGAGCTGCAGTGAGTCGTCCTGCCAGCAGGAGGCTCCACCTGCTGCTGCAGACAGTGCGTCTGAACAGACTGATCAATAATCTAATGAATCCATGATTCCAGGTGTGAAGCAGTGGAATGTTAATGTATGTCTGTGTCTGTGACTCTACCTGAACAGGTGAAGCTCCTGCAGCCAAGAGAGCCAAACACCAACTGCCTGATGACTGACAGCTGAGGAGGGCGGGGCTTCTGGAGTCCACAGACTGACATCTTTGTACAAACTTTATTTGTTCTTTAGACACGAACGTGAGCAGGAAGTGATTTGTTGTATGATTTGTTAAAACAAAAACCACACACACTCTCCTCAGGACATGACCTGATGGTGTGTGTGTGTGTGTGTGTTGGTTATTCTCCTGCACATCCGTCATTTGTTTTTGTTAATAAAGATTTGAAGACAAAGTGTGGACAGGGATTCTGCAGGTTTGAACAGGTTTGAACAGGTTTTTAAGACCTTTTTAAGACCATTTTGAACTAAATTTAAGACCTACACGAAGTATGAAAAAGTAAGGAAAAGTGCGGTGGAGTTGAGCCGAAGATGGTTTGAATGTTGCTCGAATGCGAGACGGCGCAGAGTTTGGGTCGAGCAGAACTGGCTGAACTTGCACCAGGAACTGGTGACAAAGGCGTACAAAAGTGTGTGATCGTGTGTTCCAACCAGGTTGTTGTCAAATTACCACTTACGTTCCTGGTTACTTCAGATAGAAACACAACACATGGAACTAACTGTGAATCTCACCAACACATTTCCCCAAAACAAGAACAAAAAAAAGGTGACGACGGAGGCGGTAAATGAATGTACATATGTAAGAACGAACTAAATGTAATTTAAGACTTTTTAAGGCCTAAAATTGAGATTGTCAAATTTGAGACTTTTTAAGACCCGGCAGAAACCCTGTGTGGAGTTAATCAGAAGAACACAGACTTCAGATCAGTTTTCAGACACATTTTATTTTAAATCGGTACAAATACTGCGCTCCGATTGGTCAGACCCAAAGCAGGAAATGATGTCATCAAAAATAGAGCTCTTTACATTCAGATTCATAAAAATGCTTCAATACAAAAATCGACTTCATAAAAATATAATTTTACAAACCGCAAGATTTCAGTCTTACTGATTTTCCCTTTAATTCACGTTGAATGTTGAGAGGACGAACATGTCACTCATGACGATCATCAGTCCCTCTGACAGTCTGATCGATCAGATCCATCAATCATAAATCAATACTGGTTTGATACATTTGTCATGTCTTCGTAGTGACTTGAACAGAACGATCACGTGTCGTCTGTTTGAGAGGAGTGTCAGAACACAGAACTGAACAGAACCGAGGCTCTGCAGCACGTCTGTGAGCACTTACATAAAAACACTTACAAATCATAATAATCATAACAGAGACTGTCTGTGATTGGCTGATGCACATCAAGCGCTCTGATTGGACGAAGCTGTCGTAGCTTTTTTCCAGGAATAATAACACTGATTAAACTTATGTTAGCCGCCCCGCTAAGCTAATGAGCTTCTGTTGTTGACCTGTTGTAATGTGCATTACAAACAGTGTAATAGCCCTTTACTGTGAACTCTAAGCCTGGAGGTCAAAGGTCACATCACTGATGACAGGGTGACCAATCACAACTGATTATTGATTAGTTATCATCATTATCTGACACTAAACTACACACTTCCATTAAACTGGTGAGTTCACTGCGCGTCGGGTGATTCAGCGTCGTTACTTTGTCAGGTGAAGCAATCAGATGTCAGGTAGGAGGAGGGGGACCAGCTGGGGGGTGGGGCTTATACTCTGATGTGTTTACTGATCCTAAAGCTCACTATTAAAACACAACAGTGCTTTATATACACACTCCACCTGATGGTGTGTTCAAGGACCAGAGGACATCTGAGACGTGTCCAGAACCAGAGGGCAGCAGACACAACCTGAGGCTGATTTATACTGAATGTAATGTTTGACTGGTTCAGTTGAGTCTGGCCTCAGATGTCGGAGGGTCCTTAAACACACCAGCAGCACAAGAGAAGTGAAACTGTGAGCAGGTTTGAGTTGAGACCAAAGAAGAAGAAACCATCAGCAGAATGTGACAATAATCATGTAGTTAAAGGGACCAAATTTGACAACAAAGCACCTGATTGGTCCTTTCAGTGGGTGAGGTCATGATGGCATCATCCAGCAGGAATGGACTGCTGTGAGAAGTCGTCCGTCTGGACGGTTTCTGATGGGTCAAAGGTCTTACAGGACGACTCTGTGTTTCCTGAAGGGGTCAGGAGGTCAGGACACCTCCTCCTCCTGCTCCTCCTCCTGCTCCTCCTCCTCCATCAGTGGTGTTGATCAGCTCCTCAGTGGCCCATGATGTGGTTGATGTGACCCTGACAACACGGCAGCAGTTTAATAAAGAGAAAGCGTTGTTGAGGTTTGGACGACATGATCATCGTCGTCAGGCAACACTCCCAGCTCAAACCCCAACCCTGCTCACACCTGATTGGTCAAAACTAGACTACAAAGAGAGAAACACGTCTCACAGTTTGAAACAGCTGATCAATAAAGTGATTGATTCTTACTGGTTCTCCTCCGAGACACCTGGGGCAGCAGAGCAGAGGCGGTCTGGACCGGACCACGCTCACCTGCACAAACACACGCCCATCAACATGTTACCATGACAACAGCTGTTACAACAAACACAAACTCCTCCATGTGTGAGGAGTAATCAGATTACAAACATTGAGAACAGATTATAGCATGTTTATTATGTGATCATGTATAATTACTGCAACACAAACAATAACACAGCAACATAAAGTTGATGTGATGATGAGACAGGAACATGTCAGTCCAAGCAGAGGGGGCGGGGC
The DNA here is from genome assembly GCA_903131615.1 of Diplodus sargus. Lineage (NCBI taxonomy): Eukaryota > Metazoa > Chordata > Actinopteri > Spariformes > Sparidae > Diplodus > Diplodus sargus. The sequence goes on along the minus strand of CAEMYA010001724.1, from coordinate 7,288 downwards.
TTAACACATCTATTCAATACTATAAATATATATCAACATTTAATATTAGGCTGCGTCCGAAACTCCATTCTAACATGCTATTGAGTCGCTAAAACAGTATGTGGGATTTTTTAGTATGTCCGAAACCTTAGTATGAACCCAACAGTACGTGAGGTAAGTACTGTTTCCGGCAAATATTACAGTATGAAAGCACTGGACACTATGGCGGCATAAATATCCCACAATGCAATGCAGCGGTGACGACAACAACAACACAACAGACAACGGCGGACAGCGGCCAATGCAGCTCTGCCCTAACGTCTAACGTTATAACACTTCAATTTAAGAGTAAATATAAGGTTTCACTTATGATGACACACTGTTGTGGTTGTAATGTTAACTGAGTTAACGAAGGAGCTAACGCTAATTAAATGGCTACCGTTAGAAATGTTAGTAAGGTTAACATTATGTGGCTTCTTATTGGATGCATATCAAAGATGTATTATTAGATTATTATTATTATTACTAGGTGTATTAAAAGAGTATTACTGCAGATTGCCGGTAGAGGTGAGGTTAGCATGGGTTACCACGGTTACGCGTATCGCCAATCCAACCGGCAACAGGCTCTCAGGAAGTGCGTCACTTCAGCGCTAAGCAGTGCGTTGGAAAAGATGCACACTGCTGTTATTCCCTCAAAAGTATGTTGAACGATAGTGCACATATTGAGTAAGTAGTGCATAGTATGGAATTTCGGACGCAACCTTAAGGATTTATAACCTTACTGCAGGGCTCTCAAGTTTTGAACTGAGTTTAGAGTGAGATTTTGGCGGTGGGGGTTTGGTTGGAGAGGGGACGGGGATCTGATCTCCCTGCTGGAAAAACCAGCATAGACCAGCATATGTTGTGTTTTGGTGCTGGTTTGCTGGTCACCAGCATGGGATGTGTCAACAACTTATTTCATATGAGGAGGACTGAAGTTGGCTATGAAAGTCCAATACGGGACACAGAGTCAGTGAGGTCGTCACAGAACACCAAGTTTACTGAACACAAGCTTTTTCATTTGAGGGCACCTGAAACTAAATATACAAAAATATAAATGCAACACTTTGTTTGTTGCTCACATTTCTCTCACAAGTTGAAGTAAACAATTTTATTTTTATTTATTTTATTTTTACAATTTTATATATTTTCTTTTGTATGTACACAAAATAATCAATTCTTTCTGATGTTAAGCACACATTTGTTAAAATCCAATAAGATAAGCCATCCAGCTGACAGGTGAGGCAAATCAAGATGCTGATTGAACAGGATTCAGGCGCAGGCGTTCCCATGCTGGTGACCAGCTTCATTATGCTGGTGACCAGCTTCATTATGCTGGTGACCAGCTTCATTATGCTGGTGACCAGCTTCATTATGCTGGTCACCAGCTAAACCTGTACTAACCAGCATAGACCAGCATGGAAATCATGCTGGTCTATGCTGTTTTTTTCAGCAGGGCTCATAAATGACACACAAATTCGTACAAATAAAAATATTTATTTAGCATTTCTTAATTTCTTAGTGCAGGTGTGTGTGTGTGTGTGTGTGTGTGTGTGTGTGTGTGTGTGGGGCTGGGCGATATGGCCTTTTACTAATATCCCGATGTTTTTAGGCCATGTCATGATACACAATACATATCTCGATATTTTCCCTTGGCCTTGAATTAACACTTTGATCCATACAATCGTGCCAGTATGATGATTCTACGTGTCTACATTAAAACATTGTTCATACTGCATTAATATGCTGATTTCATGGATTAAAGCAAAAAAAAAAAATCTTTAGACTAAAATGCTTTTTCGAGCTGTAGCCAAGTCATATTCCCAATTTATAATCTGTGAAACATGTTACTTGACATTAAGCTTTACTTTAACAATAAGATAAGAGTTACAGCTTCATCTCACACATGTTCTCTAATGCAGACATCACGTTTACATATTTGACCAACAGTGTTTTACAGGAGGAGGATCTGAACAGCTGTTCTATTCACACTTAAAATGATTTTTATCTTTTCAATGTAATTTTCAATCTATAAAATCAAACTGTGCCTTTTTTGCCCCCCAAGCTTCTCTCAAGATTTACTCTTTCAAATAATCAACCATCTACAGAACTTTTTCAGTGCGCTATTTTCTACTTCTTCATCTCATCATCATCATCATTAATTATGATTATTATGATTATTATTATTAATAATGTTTAAAGTGAACCTCTTATCATTTAACATAAAAATACATCATACAAACAGCAACTTTTGCAGTCTTGTCAGTCTGATGGCGAGTTATCACCTTTCTGTCATCACTAACATGCTGTTAGTAATCAAAGAAGCTCTGAGGCTTTACATTTGTTCTATATGTTATAATACAAGATTTCTGTAATGAGCTACAGTCAGGCTACATTATGATTTTGTACAGTCAAACTAACCAAAAACCTCTTATTAATTATTATAAAGTTTCAGGGCGTTCCTGTAACCATGGTAACTCACGGTGTCAGAGGAGGGAGAGACGCTGAATGAAGCCGTTTACACAGATACACTGCAGACAAAGTCCAGACTATAGTTGTTATTTCACACATGTAGCAACAACAGGAGACTCTCCGTGTCAGACGAGTTCTCACGTGTTGACTAAACTCAGAAACTAATTGATATCGTAGCAGCGCGACGAGTCCTTGCTAGCTAAGCAGCTAAACGTTAGCGCCGCTCCGTGTTTAGCTCCCGCCCTGTGTGGGTCACTGCACTGTCATTGGTCAGGCAGCACACGCTGTTAACGACACCATTGGCTGCAGAGTGTGACAATCAATCTAGGTGCGTTTGTTTTATCTCTCTGTGCGGAGAGATGAGAGAGAGTGAGAAATATCTGTAGTTCAGTGCCCGCGACTAAAAGCAACTGCGTGACAATTGAACGTATACTCGAATATTCACGATATAGTCATTTTCTACATCCCACAGAGAACAAGCCGCGATACATCGACAGTGTTTCCTCTACATTCATTTAGGAGTGGCGGCCGCCATTCCTAAATCCTCGCCGCTCCTTCAAATTTCTCTTTATTTATTTATTTATTTTAATTGTCGCAAATGCACCACCGCCGCATGTCTCCACCTTCACAGCAGAGTCCTGCACTGGGTCGGATACTCTCGAGTAGGTAAACTACAGATAACTATCTTGCTCAGTAGCTACTCTTTGCACCTCGTCTGCACCTCGATGACGGACCACAGCGTGTTTTAAATCAGGTGACAGAATAACAACAGTCTCAGTAGGCTACAGATCAGTGGTCGCTGTTGCCGGTGTGTTTTTAAAATTAGCGGTTGATTCTCGTGTCGGACGTCGCGCTCGACTGCTAGTGGAAAAGAAAAAAAACTTGAGTGCCGCTCCGCCACTCCTTAAAAAAAATTCTAGAGGAAACACTGATCGAGTATATTCGATATATCTCCCAGCCCTGTGTGTGTGTGTGTGTGTGTGAGTGTGTGTGTGTGTGTGTGTGTGAGTGTGAGAGAGAGAGAGAGAGGTCAGTATTGTTTATTGTTGGTGTTTGTGGCAGGTTTTGAGGCCTCGCTGCTCCTCCTGAGGTGTGATGTCTCCAGCTTCAAGGAGCCTGTTGAGGGACGCTCTGGTGGTGAAGCCAACAGCTTCTCTCCTACCAGACAGAGAACAGAAAGAGATAAAGCAAATTAAGTACAGGTAGTTTGAACAATTTCTCAGAATCAAAATCACTTTTTATTCACCAAATGCGTCATGTAGACACACAGGAATTTGACTTGGCAGCACTTGAACTCAGAACTAGACAGACAAACAGTAAGTGCACATAGATTCAGCAAGATATGCACAATAAGTGCAAGTGGTTGAAGGCATTCCTCCATGTTAGCATGCTACTTTACCCATAGACTACATACACGGTATGCCTTTTCCATCACATCAGAGATATCACCCAACTCATAACAACAATCTTCCCAAAAAAGTATATTTGAGGTCAATGAACATGCAGGTTTATCTATTTATGTGAGACTGAAAAATATTACCTAAGTGTCAGAATAGCTGCTGAAATTAAATTAGCAGGTATTCAACTGGCTAGCTCGGCTAGTTCACACACTCTGGTCAAACTGTTAGCTAACATTACTGATTGCAGCTGCCTGGACAGCGACGGGAATCAAATGATGAGGGGACTTACTGTACTCAGAGGACATGGTCTCCTCCCCTGTCGGTCAGTCTGTGGATCCCTGTGACAGCTGTCCGCTTCTGCAGCTACTTCAGCGAGCGTCGGAATCAGCAACATCTAAATCTTACCCGGATACTGCAATGCTATTTTTTGATTGGCTGTTCGGTAGCTACATTCTTTTATTTGATTGGCTGGTGCGTGGCAGGCGCCCTCTGAACTCTGCGGGGACCCACTTGATTCCTACCTGTTCCACTGTTGTAAAAAAATAAATAGCGGCGCAACTTGGTGGGCGTCATCCAGGTAATTTCTCTGCGCGAGACATATACGGTTGAAATGCGTGAGACTTGAGAGCTTTGTTACTGTGTGTTGCCCTGATGACCGACACTCACCTGCTGTTCCTGCTGCTGATTGGACAGAGTAAAAGTGTGGGATGTTTCCATTGGACACTCAGCTGACCGGAGCTCCGCCTCCAAACACAACCGCTTCTGAAAACAAACATGAATATCATTATCTTCGTCTTTAGATCAATAGAAGTGACTTTCAGCTGTTTGTTCAGACATGAAGTTTTAAGAAGACGAAGAAGAAGAAGAAGAAGAAGAGAAAGAGAAAGAGAAAGAAGAAGAAGAAGAAGAGAAAGAAGAAGAAGAAGAAGAAGAGGCTCTATGGCGGCGCTGCCTGGTTCAGTGGGAACAGACAGACTCTCTCAACACACACACACACACACACACACACACACACACACACACACACACACACACCGGTCTCCATGGTTCCACTTCCGTCTCCAAACTTCTCTTCTTCAGCAGGTTAGCACACTGCATGCTAACAGCTAAGAGAGCTAACAATAAGACTTCAGTTGAATTAGCCTGGAAGCTAACGTTAGCCGCCGCACACCTAATACGTCCGTTAGCACGTTAGCATTAGCAGGTAATCCAGAGAGAAGCAACTGGTTCAAACTGTGACCGGAAGTTGTGCGTTTCCCGCTCAAAGTGACGGAGCTGTTAGGTCGCTGGTGACAGTTTAACTTTGAGTTAAGGCTGACTGCGGCTGACTGCTGCTGCTAACTGCTGCTGCTGCTGTTGTTGTTGGCTGACCTTCTGCTGACCGGCAACTTCAACCTTCAGCAACTACAGCAACACTTCCGCTACCAGCCGACACGCGTCCTTCACATTAAAAGCACGACCGTTTCCGCTGTGATTCTTGTCGTCATAGCAGGTTTATTTTATGTGATCCGTTTAATTAATAATTAATAAAACAACAGTGCATTCATAGTTCCATACACATTAGTATCAGGACAGAGTTAGTACGTGTTAGCTAAAACATACAAATCCTTTTAAAACAGGAATATAAGATTTGGTGCTGCAGCTGTGAGACGTCTGCACTGTGGCTGATTAATCACATTGATGTTTTCAATAATGGTTGTTTATGGAACATTTTATAATAATAATAATAATAATAATAATAATGATAAGAATAAGAATAATAATAATGACAAGGTAGAAAGTGCTTTACACAAGTCACTGTGTAAAAATACATCACAATAATTAGCTGTTTAAAATGTATACAACAGTTTTGATATTTTCTTTTTTACTATTATTTCTTATTGTCTTCTCTGTATTGTCTGTATAGTCTGACGCTTAGACAGACGCCTCACTGAGCTGGTTGGCCCGTTGAAACATCAGCACATCCGCCATCTTGGATGTGGCAGCTCCGCCCCGTGAACTGATAAAGTCAGTTGAGTGAACTTTGTAAAGCTCCTTCTACAAAGTGCTGTAAGTTGGAAACAACGTCTGTAACGAGCTCTGATGATTATAAACGTTAACTACTCCTTATATGTTCAGCTTACAGGGTGGCACCAAACCATTTTATAATATTTCTATGAGTTTGTATGTAACACTGTTTCTGTGATGATACATGACAGTTAAATATTGAATCTGTCTATAACAACCACATCCTGACATGTAAACGTGACATCTGCGGGAACAAAAAGCACCCAAACAAGAAAAGTGACACAAAAACTTTCCTTTCTTCACTTTTCCCAGAGGAGCAATAAAGGTTTATCTGCTCTTATTTTGAAGCCCCTCTCACTGAACCGGAAGTATTATTTGTGTGTTAGACGTCAAACAGCTGAACACGTCCGACACTTTTTTCATGCTTGCTTCCATTTCAAATAGTGTAACGTCAGAGCGGAGCGAGCCAATCGGAGCGAGTACATACTCTCACGAGATCTGGAGACTTCTGAGGTTTGGTGGATCTGATTCTGGATCCAAATTATTATTATTGATTGAAACAGGACTGATCCAACACAGAACCACACAACAGATCTGCTCTGGGGCATAAACACATCCAACAAGAACATAATAACACACAAAACACAATACAAGACAGGGCCTGTGTGCGTGCGCGCACCTGTGCGCGTGCAGCACCTGTGCGCGTGCAGCACCTGTGCGCGTGCAGCAGGGGGCAGCAGAGTGTTGTGATGATAAAACACTCTGGGTTTGAAATCTGACATATCAAATTTCATCTGCTTGATTATTAAAATCATCAATATTCCTGCTGCGTTTTTTGAAAACATCCGGTTGAACAAATACAACTAAAAAAGTTTAATAAAACATCTGGATGTTGAACTGAATATTTCCTCTTCCAGCCACAAAGACGTGATACAACAGAAATACACGTCAGGTGGAGATGTGACAGAAACATGATGAGTGACACACTGAAGGATCTAACCCACAAATCACAGTTTACAAGTTGCATCAACAGAAAGTCTGATGCAAGTTATATGTAGAGTGACGGAGAGACGACCGAGCAGGACGAGGCATCACCAAGTGGAGCCCGAGCCAGAAGACCTCCTGACCACCATGGTGACCTGGAACAGGGCAGGACACACAAGATCATTAGCAACAGACAGAGAGGCATCAAGATTTACAGAAATATAGATATGAGGAGAAAACAGAGGAGAGCGATGATCCAGCAGAGCCCGGGGTGTGAAGATCCAGATCAGTCAGTATATCAAGGCAGCAGGAGCCCGGAAACAGTAGATGGTCCCAGGAGGCCGTGGTCCATCAGAAGGGAGCCTGAAAGAAAGTGGGAGGAGGAGAAAGAGAAGGAGGAGGAGGAG
>CAEMYA010001720.1:0-22829 GCA_903131615.1 Diplodus sargus | reverse complement strand
TCCTTTTTCTTCTTCTGTTCCTCCGACTGTGGCTTCCTGGGTCTCTTTTTAGTCGACTGATACAAGATGAATACAACAATTGCCTTGCAACTGGCAGTTTATATCTACCCGGTTCCATGTTTGGGGGTGTGTTTGCCGTAAAGCAGTTTCGAAACTACAATCTGACTACATTTTCGAGGGGCTGTGGGATACTTCCGCCGGCTCACTTCCTGATTGACCTCGGCCCGGTGGCAGCAAGTTGCATATTCCGCTTCTCCGCCCGGAGGCGCTAGGGGGGGTCATAGCAACGACCAAACGACCCAGAAAGTGTCAAAGAACATTCAGAATGACTTTCAGCCTGCATAGTTAGGGTCATTTTTGCTAATATTGTTGCATAGTGCCCCTTTAAACAGCGTTTACATTAACATTTACATTTACATTTAGAGCATTTAGGAGACACTCTTGTCTAAAGCGACTTACAATAAGTACATTTCTCACAAGAAAGAAACCACAACACAACATTGTGGATAGAGTACAAAAGAAACAATTTTCGAGCCCTCATCTGAGCATAGTAGCTGATTATCAAGGATACATTGAGTGCTTAAGTGCTATGATTTAAGTGCTAAGGATAATAACATACAAGTGCATATATGTTTGTTTTTTTCTTTTTTTGGGGGTCTGAACAAATGAGTGTTGAGTCTTTTATGGAAGATGGCAGGTGACTCTGCTGTCCTGATATTGGTCAGGAGGTGCCAAAACAGAGAAGAGTCACGCCTTCGCTGAGTGACCTGGGTTTGCTCTAGTCTAGTCTACCTTTGCAGTACCACTGGCAAACTGATGTAGTAGACCGAAGTGTTCGCTCTTGGGTGTGTGCTCTAACCAGTCTTTGGAGGTACACAGGTGCAGTTCCATTCCACACATGATTGGATGTTTTATTAATTGCTGTTTTCTGTCGAATTCATACTCAAAACAATCAGGGGACAGCGTGTGACCAGACGTTGGTTACAAACTATTTTAACTCTAACTTTACAACTTGTACATCTGTTTATAGAAAACATATTCAGAAATTCAGTAAAAAGTCATGTGACCCTGATGTCGTCTGTTAACAGCCTAACATTAGCTAAAACCAGGGTGATGCTAACTTTGGGGTTAGCCTCCAAATATATGTTATTGCATCTTTTTGTGCTGATGTTTGTCTTTTCAATGAAATCCTCACATTTTAACAAGTTTGGTCCACAGGCTCATTTGTAACGACACCTCAATATATTACCTGAACAATCAGTATTCTCACAGAGGATTTGAATTAGGAGATTAATATCAATGTGAACTCCGAGCAGAGTTAACTCCCAGACAACGTTAATTTAGCTCAGCATAAATGCAGGAAGTTCAGAGATTGAACAGCGAGCCAGTATCTCTGTTAAAGGAGCCTTCTGACAACTAAACAGCTGACTGACTCATGTCCTGTAACGCTTCACCTGTGAGGAGGTCATAAGATACGTTTAGAAAGAAAGAGAAACAAACAGTCTGAGAATCAGAGTGAGATACATAGTGAAACTTGTTTATTCACAGCAGTGATTTGAGCTGATGGTTAACACAGATGAAATGTACAAGCAACATACAACAATAATAGAAATGACGTATATAAATACAGAGGTACTGAGGTTAAATGTTACCATAATAATGCTCTGAATTATTAACATCACCTGTTTCTGTGTGATTCCTGAGTGTTTGGTGCTCATCCTTCACTAACATCTACATGGTAATTGCACTATAATTCTATAATAAGAGTCCTTCTCACCTGTTGATAACTGACTCATTTAATAAAAACATCTGGAATGTACTGATGTTGAACAGGGTGTAACATTGGTGCCCAGTCGAATGAGGATCAAGAGGTTTAACATCAATACAAACAGCTGATGTGGGACTGACAAAGGTCATCATCTGATCTGAAACTCTTACTCAGTCTGTGTGAGAGGTTAAATGACCCACTGTGGGTTTAGATGGCTTTAGAATCATTTACCAATAAATTGCCCAATTCAGCTGATTCTACCATCACACAGTTTAACCACAAAACCCAGGTGTGACCTGTGGAGGAGCTTCACTTGATACAAGCTTCTCTAAAACATAATTAGTGTGAAACTGAGGAATCTCTAAAATATTGACATGATGTCATTTTTTGTCATGAATCTCTATTTTTCTGAAGCTCTGTCGTCATGGTTAATGTGTAAAATTAGATAATTATTGATGTATGGTTCATTCAAGAGGGTGGTTTCTAACCAACACACTTTAAATAGATACCAGCATGAATGCAAGTCTTACCATCAAATGTCGCTCACTTGAACTCAAAGACAGTCTCAGTATGACCCAATCATTGAATCGCATCTGTTTTGATATTACCACAGTGGGTGTGGTGGGGTGTGTGGCCGGGTGTTTCTTAAGATAAGGACTGTAGTATTCAATGTTAAATACTTTACTTAATGTGAGGAGTGTTGGTGAGGACTGGATCACTTGGAAGCAGTTTGACTTATTTTTCTTCTAAGGACTGAAAGTCTCTCTCCTCCCCCTGCAAGGATAAACGACAGGAAACAGTTGATCCAGCTCGGTCCTTCACTCACTCGTCTTCATCAAATCAAGATGAGAACGTTGTTGTTGTTGCTTCTCTTCTGTCAGGTTTCATCACCAGGTAAGATCACATTTTAAATCTTTAAACTCTTTAAACTTCACAGTAAGCTCAAATCTCTTGCTCCAAATTCAGTTTCACTTCAAATGGAGTAGTAGAAACTGTATTTTATGAGGGTCAGTGCAGAATGATGTGGGCCATCTTTTCCCAGAACATTTACATTTAGGGCATTGAGCAGACACTTTTGTCCAAAGAGGCTTACAGTAATTCATACACTGATGGTGGTGGCTGCCATGCAAGGTGCCAACCAGCACATCAGGAGCAGTTTGAGGTCCAGTGTCTTGCCAAGGGACACTTCAACATGCAGAGCAGGGGAATCAAACCAGCGGCCCTCCAATAACAAAACACTGGCTCTACCTCTGATCCACAGCTGCCCCAAAAAGGACTTATGACAACCCTGACTTTAGTGGTTGCAAAAAGGACAAACTGCAACAATTTAACTTAGCAACATTCTGCATCACAAAATCAATGAGAGCAAAACATTGCCTGTACAACATGAAACAACAAAGAGCTCAGTCTATAAAGGCTGACACAAGTAAAACCTGTCTGTTACATCCTGATTCAGACTGAAACATATTTGCATGCTTGTTTGAATAAAGAGACAACAACAATTCCCTTTATTACTATTAAATCAACCACATACTGTTTAATGAAATGTATTGATCAATCTGTAGAGTGAACAACTTCCTCTGTCCTTAGACCCTCAAGTCAAGTGAGGAAAAACCTGCCTTATTACAATAAGCAGTGTGAATTTTAAAGCATTTTATTACTGATTCTTCTTTCTGTCCTTGTTTTTCTATGAAATCATGAATGATACTATCAATGTTATATTGAACTATTTCCTGATTGTGTTAATAATGATTAAATAATTCAACACTTATCCAGCTAAGTGTAACATAAGAAAGAAGCATAGAATATTTCTAGATATAGGCCTGCTGTTGGCAAAAAGAGTCTTTGCAATTGCTTGGAAAGAGGTAGATAGACCAAGGATAGGTAAATGGCTTTCAGAACTAACAACAACTCTGCCCTTGATTACGTATACAACCAGGGGTAAGCAACCAATTTTTGATAACATCTGGGGCCCCTTTAGAAATTTTCTTGCAAACAAATACCTGTCTCATTTGATGGAACCACCTGGGGAGGACCCATAAGTGGCCCTCTGCAGTTCCTTTGGGAAATGATTGCGGTCTGGTGTTGAATGACCACTATCTAATATATGCAGCATAATGCTTACTTGTGAGTATGAGCAATGTGTGGTTGGTTTTGTACTTATTCCCTCCCTTCTTATTTACTGTCATTTTCCTATGTATTGTTTGTATTTATTTATTTTTTATTATTCTTATTTTTATTTTTGTTTTTATTGTGTAGTCGAGTTGGGTTTTTTTCTTACTTTGTTGTTGTGTTTTGTCATCATGTCTTTGATGATCATGGGTTCTGCATGGTCTGGGGCATGAGTTTCGAGTCCCAGTGGTTATATATGTATGTGTCATTATGTCTGGAAATAAATAAAGATATTGTTGGGAAAAAACAAACAATACAACATTTATTTTATGCAGCACTTTTCAAGGTACTCAAATACACTTTACATGTTAAAAAGCAGAAGATGTCGTATTGATGATATATTCCTCAGAAGCCTGTGTGTCAAAATCGATTGTCTGAAATAATTTCCCAAATGTGACAAGTAAAAATCTAAACTGTTTTGTGTGTATTTGTTGGAGCAGGGACTGAGCCTCAACCTTTGTTTGTCCTGCAGTGCTACACTCCATGGAATATACCATAACTGCATCAACTGGAATCCCAAACATCCCAGAAATTATGGCAACAGTGCAAGTTGATGAACTTATGTTGTGTTACTGTGACACCAACAAAAGGATGGAAGTGGGGGACATTGCTAAATCATTCTTCACAGAGAATCCTGAGCAGTTGGAGTTGTACAGACAGAGATGTTTCCACTCTTTGCCAAACACCTTCAAAGACTTGACTAGCAGTTTGATGCATCTCTACAACCAAAGTGGAGGTACAGTATGTAACATGTTATAGCCTGTTTAACTTTTTACTGTTCAGATGAATAATCTGATTCATGATCGCACACCACTAAAAAAATAGCAGTCATCACACAATGTACAACGTTTTTAAGATCATCATTCCACTGAATGTTTAATCTGTGAATCAGCGTTAATTACAGTCTCTGTCTCTGTCTCAGGTGTCCATATTTTACAGATGGTTGGAGGCTGTGAGTGGGATGATGAGACTGAAGAGGTCACTATTTATGCTCAGTATGGTTATGATGGCGAAGACCTCTTGGAATTGGATCCAAATACATTTACATGGAAAGCTCTAACACCTAAGGCTGTCATCGCCAAACCGATGATGGAAGCCGATCCAGGAGGACACTCTAACCGTACTTTAATTCAGTCTTGTCCAGAATGGTTGGCGAAGTATGTGGAGGATTTGAACGAGATTCTGCTGAGAACAGGTAGAATCACCTGACCTGATGTAGTTCATTCGACACAGCAATCTTCATATAGGCTGCTCGGACAGAAATAAAGCGACGCCTGCGAGCTAGTTCAGACAGTCAACTCGAGCTTCACTGCCATATACACACGTGATACGCCTCTCTCTCCAGACCATCCCACAAGCGCACCCTCTCTATTGAGCGGGTTATTTAAATGCATGAATTTCGTTCTCCCCCTTTGGCTCGTCAATGCTGATGTTGCTCTGCGCAAGCATCACCGCCTGCTCTTTCAGCCCACCTCCACCCCAGCATCCACCTGCAGGCTCTGTCTAGGGGAAATGTATATCTAATCATCACTCCCCAATATCTCATGTAAACATATCCGCGGGGAGTGGTGAGGTCAGAGCCTAGACGCCAAACAACTATGTTCTGCTTGTAATAAACATTTCAAACGTGAGCTGTCTGACTGAACTGTCATTCTTTTATTAATCCAACCTGTCTGACATCAGCTTTTTTGTAGTGGTTACATTTGTTTTAGTCCTGACCAATCACATAAATCTTTGGATGGCATTATTCTAACTTAAACTTACAGTCTGAGCTTTGATGGTGAGTAATATGGGGCGCTGATTGTTGCCCATGCTAAAATAAAAAGCAACTTTTCACCACATTTAGCAACAAACCACCTTTAAAAAGCATATGTCAATTTTAAAATCTTAACTTTTGACCAGATTTACAGAAATAACTTTGTGATAATTACTAATTATATATACATTTAACATTTAGATTTAGATGTAGTATTTGAATTTAACATTTAGATGTAGTTTTAAATTTAACATTTATATTTAACATTTATATTTAAAATTTAGCATTTATATTTAAATTTTACATTTAGGTTTAGATGTAACATTTGTATTTAACATTCAGATGTAGTTTTAAATTTCACATTTATATTTAACATTCATATTTAAAATGTAGCATTTATATTCAAATGTAACATTGAGATTTATACTTAACATTTAGAATTAACATGTAGCATTTAGATCGAAATTAAACATTTAGATTTAGATTTAACATTTAGATTAAAATGTAATGTTTAGATTTAGATTTAACATTTTTTATTTAACATTTAGATGTAGTTTTAAATTTAACATTTATATTTAATATTTGTATTCAAAATTTTGCATTTATATTTAAATTTAACGTTTAGATTTATACTTAACATTTAGAATTAACATTTAGCATTTAGATTAAAATTCAACATTTAGATTTAACATTTAACATTTCGAATTACCATTTAACATTTAGATTTATTTTTTTTATTTTTTGAAATTGTACATTGACATTTTTACAAGAGAAGTAAATATCACAAAGTTCACAAATATTGCTGTAAATCTGGTCAAAAGTAACATTTAAAAATTGACATATGTTTTTTAGACGTGATTTGTTGCTAAATGTGGTGAAAAGTTGCTAATTATATATTTGGAGAGAATAAGTTCTATTGCAGGGAATGCAAGATGATAGAGATGGGATTTGAGAAGTTTTTTGAAACCATTTAGTGATTCAGCGGATCTAACAGAAGAGGGTAGACTGTTCCAGAGGGATGGGTTTTTGTTTTGGTTAGCAGTCTGGCTACAGCGTTTTGTACGAGTTGCAGGTGAGACAGGACTGCATGGTTAAGACAGGTGAAGAGAGCATTGCAGTAGTCAAGGTGAGAGAAAATCAGGATGTGGATTAGAAGTCCAAGATGTCTGGTTAATAACATCGCTTTGATTTTTGAGATATTCGGGAGGTGGAAAAAGCAGGATTGTACAAGTTTGTTTATGTGTGAGTTGAAGTGCAAATTGTGGTCAAAGATTACACCCAAGTTTCTGGAGGAGGGTTTGAGTTTGGCAGCTAGAGGGCCGATTGAGGGATTCAGTTCAGGGAGGAGTTTATTGGGACCAATGAATTTAATTGAAGGAAGTTGAGAGACATCCAATTCTTGACAGCAGTCAGGCAGTCATGGAAGATACTGATATTGGCTATGTTTTTGCGTTTAAATGAGAAATACTGCATGTCATCAGCGTAACAGTGGTGGTATATACAATTGAACTGGCTGATCAGATTGCCTAGAGGTAGCATATAGAGTGAGAAGAGGATGGGATCAACCATTGAACCTTCCGGAACTTCACATAGTATAGGTGCAGTTGTGTGGACATGACATTGTGAATGACAACCTGACATTTCCTGTTTGATAGGTAGGATGAGAACCACGAAGCGGAGCCTGAGATACCAGCCCACTTCTTGAGGCGTTCGACCAAGATGAAGTGATCAATTAGGATGTCGTTTGTCACTCTAAGCAGTGCTGTTTCAGTACTATGAAGCTGAAAATATTGTGTCCTTCAGTGACCTCAAGTAGCTGCTGCAAAATGATTTTTTCAAGAATTTTGGAGATGAATGGTAGTTTTGAGATGGGTCTGTAGTTGTTTGGTTGGGTTGGATCAAGGGTGGGTTTTTTCAAGATAGGTTTGATGCTTGTCATCTTAAAGCCATCTCTCCTCTTTAATATCTCTCTCTTTACTCTCCAGAGCTTCCCTCAGTGTCTCTCCTCCAGAAGACTCCCTCCTCTCCAGTCAGCTGCCTCGCTACAGGTTTCTACCCTCACAGAGCCTCACTCTTCTGGAGCAAAGATGGAGAGGAGCTTCATGAGGAGGTGGACCACGGAGAGATCCTCCCCAACCACGATGGAACCTTCCAGATGAGTGTCGACCTGAACCTTTCATCAGTCACACCTGAAGACTGGACGAGGTACGACTGTGTGTTTCAGCTCCCTGGTGTGATGGAGGACATCATCACCAAACTGGAGAAAGATCGGATCAGAACCAATTGGGGTAAGAGTGAGATCAGAGGGTGCTGAAAGGGAGTGCATGGGAATTCATTGTGAAAAAAAAAAATATAAACAATAATCTAACTTAATTTTTGCTTTGTTTTAACCTGCTTCATCTGCACCGGTCTTATTGTGACAGTGGCATTGATAGTGAGGCCCAGTAACATGACCGTCCTCATCACTGCTGCAGTGGTTGTTCTCGCTCTCATTCTCATCGGTGCTGCTGGATGCATTGTTTACAAAAAGAATAAAGGTGAGAGAGAAAAATGAATGATTTTAGTACAAAATAAAGAGAGAAGTGATGAGAAAGTAAATACAGTCAGCACTAAACAGACTGAGTCTGAGTGAGTAGAAGAGTGGAATAAAGTGACTAAAGATAATCTGGCATTTACAACTGTGACTGAAATTATTTGTCTTGTTCTGATTTCAGCCATCAGCCCTCCATCTTGTAAGTAAAAGTTACTTTGGTTCTAATTCAGCTGAATCTGACTCACACTTCATGTTTTAGATTGAAAATGTTTCACATTATTGTGCAGATTAATCTTTTCAACACTGTTTCATGTATTTATTGTTTAGCGGCTCCTGACAATGGTGTTGAGCTCCCTGAGCGACTGAATCCAGAAACCTGAATTACAAACACAAGCAGTGAATCTCCTGATGTCACCAAGTTTATTCAACACAAGCTTCAAACCTGCAAGATTTTGGGGTCATTTGAGGGCACCTGAAACAAACTGTAGATACTGCACTAAATGTACAGAAATATAAATGCGACACTTTTGCAACTGTTTTTTGCTCCCATTTCTCTCCCAAGTTGAAGTAAACTATTGTATAATGGTTTTCTTTTTTTATGTGCCCAAAATAATTTTTTCAGATTTTGAGCACATGTTTGTTAAAATCCAATAAGATAACCGACCCAGCAGACAGGTGTGGCAAATCAAGATGCAGATTGAACAGGATTCAGGCACAGGTGTTGATGACCAGCATACCAGCACCAGCATCGCCGGGATGCTGGTGACCAGCTTCATCAGCAACCTCACCAGCAAGACTATGCTGGTAGGCCAGTATAATTAATGGGACCTTGCTGGTGGATCACCTTCATCATGCATAACGCAAATTAAACAACTATACAACAACAATAGAAATGACTTAAATACACTGAAAAAAATGAAAATGACTAAATGTTACTATATAATACTATATAATAATATCATAATAATATCACCTGTTTCTGTGTGATTCCTGACTGTTTGATGCATCCTTCACTAACATCTACAATTGTACTGTAATTCCATAGAAAGAAGAGTGTCTTTATAGTGCTAATTTGTTTGTATGGTATTATTACATTTACTTCAGTTGGTGAAGTGTTCCGATGTGGGCCTATAAATGTTTTGCTGCTGTTAATATTTGTATGGTTAATGTGACACCAAAATGCCCTATGTTTTGAAAGGCCTTTGAACGTCTCAGGGTTCTCTTGTTTGTGTTCT
The DNA here is from genome assembly GCA_903131615.1 of Diplodus sargus. Lineage (NCBI taxonomy): Eukaryota > Metazoa > Chordata > Actinopteri > Spariformes > Sparidae > Diplodus > Diplodus sargus. The sequence goes on along the minus strand of CAEMYA010001720.1, from coordinate 13,365 downwards.
CATTTCTTTAGACAGGTGTCAACAGGGTTCGAATTACACAGTGGCTTTCGGGGGAGCCCTTTTTTCCAGTGTGCACCGCTACTAAACATGTCACACGCACATACAAAATGCGCGGCAATGCGATCAATTGCAGGGTAACTGCGAAAAACATTATACTGCAACTACTACAGACAGTTAATACTGTTAATAGCATTTCAGAGAGGCTAAATAACAACATTATAGATAGGCCTACTGCTTCAATACATCTTCAATACAATATTAATACATTTAATAATCAGAGCAAAAAAATAAATAAATAAATACAAAATCAGCAGGGACACAGTCACAGTTGTTCTGCTTCTCATACACACTCCTTCAAGAATCACATGTGGTAAAACAAAAAGCTGAACATTTGTCAAACATCGTATAGCAAACTTAAGAAACTTTAGAAATGAAGAGACCTCTTGTGCATGTATTATCATTATTTCCATTGCTGATATCAAAAACGGATTACTGCAGCTTTAACAATTGTATTTGGAAAACACGAACAGGACACATGCAGAAGCACAATTTCTCACTTAGAACTGAAATCAGAACTGTCGTTTCCTATCTCTCTGTGGTTTGGTACATTGGGTGGGTAAATTGAATAAGGGCTGAAAGTTCTGTTTACAACCACGTAAAGAAAGCCGGCTCAAACGCAGTGAAAGTGCTGATAGGCGCGACTCAATTATCGCTTTCAGTGCGGGAAAATCTGATGCCTGCAGTGATCAGATCTGAAATGTGCAGCCGAGCCCGGCCGTGACAGTGGTGACGGCAGCAGCAGCGGCGGAGGCTCCGATCCTCCCCGCCGGGCTTTACCGGCCTTTATCTTCGCGTCATAACGCTTTTGGTGCATGTTCGGCCATTTAAAACAATAAGTTTACTATATGTACAGAAAATCAAAATCTATGTGACACAAAAATGAATCGCGTTTAAGAGCTCCCCCTTAATATCTCCAAGTAGGCTTTCAGGGGAGCTCAGGTCCTTTTCAGGGGAGCCGAGCTCCCCTTAGCTCCCCCGTAATTCGAACCATGGGTGTCAATCATTTTCTCTGTTATTGGGGAGTGACCTGTCGGATTGTTAGAGGGGCAGGACTAGAGGGAAAGCCCGGGAAATGAGGAGAGAGAGAGCTGCGGAGAGAAGCGGAAAGACGTAAAGTCCGAGCTAACTTTAAAATAACTTTATGGAAAAGTATTATTTACCCGAAGTTTATGTAAGTGTTTGCTTATTTTGTAAAGAGTGTAACCAAGCGTGTTTTAGAAGTGAGGGCTCCCTACTGGCGTGAACTGAAGCTAATGATGGGACTGTTGCTAACGGTTAGCATCGCGAGCTGCTAATCAGGATACACTGCTGCAGGATGGAGGAGCCTCAGGACAGTTCTCTGGTCACATCTGCCACTGGGAAGAGGTTTTGGAGGAATCTGCTGGATCGCTTTTCCGTGGTTCGGGTGAGTATCCTGACCTACGGGTTCCATGGTTATTTCCATAGACATAATATACATAGACTCCTCATGACGTGCTGGAACTTAGCCCAGAATCGCCGCCATCTTGGTTGGGTCTCCTCACTCTAGGCTAGCAATGGAGTCAATCGGAATCAACGGAGAGCGAGCAACTCTGCCCGTATTTTGTGCAGTTTTACGGTTGCAATAACCGGTGCAGTATACATACAGTCGACGTCGCATCACAGTTGGGGACGGGGCGTTTTGAGGGCGAAAACAATCCTTTCCCGCTCGCCCGGAGCACTGTAAGCACGCGGATTTCAAATTTTGATATTAATGCTAAACGAACATGTCATACATTGCCTCATTGCAGCCCATTGACAGAGATAGATATGTTAAAAAGATAACTTTGATAGGATCAGATTTTTGTCCGTATCTTGAATCACCCGGTAAGAGGCAAAATCACGTTAACTAATTAATTAAACGTCATATTATTTCTATGTCTGTAAAGGAAATTTGCACCTTTTAGTGAATTTATTCACCACACAATGGTTGTTATTGCACAATGGCCATCATGAGCTGCATACATATACACACTTTGTCTTTCTATGTGGGAACAGTGAGGGTATGTAGTCTGGGTGGGCTATGTCCTCGTTTTTTTAGCTTAGGGTAAGACAGTTCACAAAGAAAATGAGCAGGGGATAGAAGGGGAGATAATAAAATGAATTTTAACTGCAGAAAGCTCAGAAGCTACCACCAGAGTTGTTAGCATAGCTGTGTTTTCGTATACTCCTTAGCTTTTGTAACGAGGCAAGGAAGCCTGCATAACGTAGTAGTTAGTTAACTTCTATCAAAACTAGTAATTGAACATTCATGTTAACTACGAAACAATCTAACACTGTTATTGTGTGAATAACGTTGTCATACCTGTAATGAAGTGCTGACTACATACGTACACATGTTTGGATTTTGGATCCCACAGATGGCTAAACTCATCCTCCCGACGGATTGCTTGAAGCCACCGGGTTCTTCTCCTAGGCTCTGTGCTTCGGTTTGGCAAAATATAAAACTTTAGATATTGATTTTTTTTAATCTTATTTGTTGTGCAAAAGGGCACACAGCAGCTCCTGGGCATTGTGGAAACTGGTTTGTTTTCCCCATCGACGTGTAGGCGTTCCCTTGCTTTTGCCAACTGTATCGATTGTTACCAGATAGCGGGGGATAACCTTTCACAGGTAAGGTTTTTTAAAAAATGTTTTAATAATTTTTGTGACAACGCTCTGTATCATAACTAAATCTCTGCCATTTGTAACAGTGTGAAAATCCGGTAAAAATTCTGGGAGTTATGATTATTGTAGTTTGGGATACACCTTAATCAGTAGAAATAAATGCAGGGGGGGGCGCACTGGGGACCCATCCAAGATGGAGGCCGCGCTGATACGTCATCTCCGATAGTCAGCGTCAGTCTATTAGGCGTCTACGTATATTATGTCTATGGTTATTTCTACATGAGCTCATGCATGCGCACCATCGCTGGTACAAACTTAAACAGTACAAAAAAACTGAGTATTACTATTGTGAAGGTTTCTAATGTGCGTGTATTTCGGTTATTTTTGGTTATGAGGTGATTTAAAACAAAGAAGAAAGATATTAGCCACAAGGTTTAGACATTAAAACTGTTTATTATTGCTAAATCCTTGTTTGAAGGTGTTTTTCGTGCTGATGATGTTGATATTGAATAAGAGCTAAAGTTACAGTTAAAGTGAACTGCATGGGAAAATGAATGCTTAAGGGATAGTTCGGGTTTTTTGAAGTGGGGTCATATAAAGTACATATCTATAGTCGATCTGTTTCCTACCGTAATCACCAATCAGCGCAGCCTCAGTTTGGGGAAGCAGAGAGCCGCTTCAGCCAGATGCTCAGCTTTGTACTGCAGTGAACGGGGTCCAGAGAAAAAGCGAAATTAACCACCTAAAACAAGGCTCACCTTAAAAAATCTATATCAGTTCAAATGTACGTTGTATAGGGAAATTTCACACCGCTTTACGTAGAACCTCCGTATCCTATGAGGGGCCGTACAAGACATAATTCATTCTGGCCCTCTCACACACACACATTCTCCTCTCACATACATATATTCTCCTTTAACACACACACATTCTCCTCTCACATACATATATTCTCCTTTAACACACATACATTCTCCTTTCACACATGTACGTTCTCCTTTTACGCACATACATTCTCCTTTCACATACTTATATTTTCACTCTCGCACACACTTATATTCTCCTTTCACAAACATATATTTTCACTCTTGCACACATACATTCTCCTCTTACATACTTATATTTTCACTCTCGCACACACCTACATTCTCCTTTCACATACATATACTTTCACTCTCGCATACATACATTCTCCTTTCACATACATATATTTTCACTCTCATGCACACATACATTCTCCTTTCACATACACATATTTTCACTCTCGCACACACATACATTATCCTTTCTCAGGGACACAGGAAGTCCCTCCTTAAACAGGAAGTCACTCTCAAACCAGGAAATACACGTGCTTGCTTAGCTTATCTTAGCCAGACACAGCAAAACTATGCAATAAAGCTATTCAAATTCATCCTATTTTCCCAGGTTTATCACAACTTCGGCGACTCTTGCTGCATTAATTTCAGCTCCGTTGACCGGAGCAGTATCTACCCGTGGCAGACGACACGATGACAGACAGAAAGCCTGCTGTTTTGATAAGGTTTTGCCTGTGATACTATTTTGATATATGATAAATCTATATTTAAATATTCACCTTGGTGAAATTACTTCAGTTTATCAATATATCAGTGTTTTTCAATATTTTGAAGACATTTTAAAAATCCCAGTGTATACCAATAACCGTGATCATTTTGGTCACTATTACCGTGGTATAAAATGTTCATACCGTTACATCTATAATCAACTTTATAAATTTTGCCTGTGAATACTCTCATTCATCCAGGTCATATATATATCAAGGAAACTAAATTGAAGGCAACTGGATTTGTTTATATGTACTTGAAATACATACAAATAAATCCAGCAGCCTTTGATTCAGTTTCCTTCAGAAAACCAAAATTATGTGACAGCATTCTACAAATGGATGAAAAATTAAAGGAAAACCATTTTGTTCAAAACTGTGTAATAAGTCTATAAGTAGAACTGGCATCCTGTAGAACCTGGCCGAGCCACTATGAAACTATTTTTATGAAAGTAATGCAGTTACAATTTCAAGTGGTTTCAAATTCTGAAAACACCACATTAAGTTTCAAGCTTTTAAGGAAATCAACCCTGATTTATGCTTTAAAAATGTGTGTCAAATGTGCAGATTGTTTGATACCCTTTTCAAAATACCATACTGAACATTCAATACAATATATTGTGATCTGTCAACACAATAATACACTTGACGTAATGCTTACAGAGTCACTATTTATTAAAGGATTAATGGCAAAACTCTTTCCAGACTTTCTTTTCTCTAATACCACAGTGCCCGTAGTGTTGAATTCAAAGAAGACATAAACTTTAATTAAAAACAAATCACTTTATTCAATGCCAATAAGGATGAATTAGGTAGGAAACACTTTAATTTTATGTAAACTGTCCAGATCATGTCCTGAAATCAAGTTTCTTTTACTGAAGTGTGTCAGCTGATAATGGAGCTCTCAGGTCACACAGGTCATCCTGATGCCTCTTCTGTGGATACTGATACTTCCTGATGCTGCAGGCCGTTGTCTTGACAGCTTTTGCTTGACTGAAGCAACACCCGCCCAACAATACCTTCCTCCTCTGATGGTTTCTCAAACTGCAAGGAGAGTCTGGCGGGGTCTAGGAAAACCTCAAACACAGCATCATCAGGTCACTCTGATGATCTGTAAAATATGGCAGAACCACTGTTACTTATATTATACGGTCATGATTAATCAGTTACAGCAATGCACATAACCACTGCATAAATTTGGTTTTGAATGAAGGAGAAGCATGTAGTGGTATGGTGATCTCAGTACTAAAGTCAAGATGATTACAGTATTAAAACCCAAATGACAACAACATGTTTTTGAGAATTACATTGAAATACTTTATTTGTTCAATTGTCCTTCTGTAAGGATCACTCTTTGTTGATGTGGTAGGCCTGATAAAAGTGTTGTGACATTTAGAAACATTTATTAGTAGGTTTATTTTAGTGTAGGCATGTGAATTATTTTGAGCACTAAAAGTATTATTCCTTTTTTATTTGAACATGGTCGTGTTCTGTGTCTTTGAATATTGTCAGGAGTTACACCTACCATTCTTTTGATCAGAATGACAGGATTACACTGTTGAAGGCCTCAGTAGTGAAGGCTGAGCATCTCCACATCACTTAAGACTGTTCGAGAGACAGGACTGACTGCCACTGAGCCTGAAAATAATAGTACAGAGAGAGTTCAAACACTGAATTAGACTGTGTTAGTTTAAGCGAATGAACAGGCAACTAATAAATATATATACAAAAATTAAGGGATATTTGAGTAACTCACAAAATGTTTGTCAACTCTGTCAAAGATGTGGCGGCGTCTGCAGGGTCAGTCTTGTAGTGGTATGTTGGCCTGTGTGCAGAACAGTTACAGTTTACTCCAAAATCACTTCAAATATATGCAAAAGCAGAAAACACTTTGCAAAAAAATTATTACAAATCCTTGTTTGCCAGTATGGAGGAAGAGATTAATTAAATAGAGCACTTGCTTTAGACTATGATCTGTGTTGTGACTGACACTCTCCTAGTGTTGCTCTGGGTTGTTTATAATGCAATTCAGGACAACATGATAGCAACAGGGGAGACTAGGAGCTGTTGACCGTAGGGACAAGCAGAAAAATACACAGCCCCCCATAATAACATTTTTAGTTGAAACTGGCAGGGGGATTTTTTTTAAAACAAGGTCTATTTTTATTATTTTTTATGCACCCAAGCACCTCATTTACATTAGAGTAGATGTCTTAATCACTGTTGCTGCTTATGTCCATCATCAGCCATCTGACCATAACTTACCTGCTCACTTCTACTCAACTCGCTCCCTATTGCCATGGTCAGATGGCTGATGGAGGACAGAGGCAAATTTACATTTAGCCAATTATATTGCCCTTTATTTACAATTCATTCTGATGTGCTGGAGATAAACAGAAAATGATCTGAAATGAATCTAATTTGAGGCAAATGTATCTTTCTTCATCTGGCCAGTGTTCAAACAAACAAGCACATTGAAGTTCAGGGATATTTAGCTTAATCAATAATCCACTGTCAACTGCAATACTGATATTCTGAGGGTAGTGATGGTTTCATGTACTGCATTCAACATAAAACGTGCCTCAGGAGTTATCACTGTTTGACTAACAGACTGATGAAATGTAAAGCCTTTTGACTAATAGTGTTGTGCCTGGGAGAGACACAACGAGGCTAACGGCTTTGCTGTCTGTGATTACATGCACAGTAACTTACGTTAGCTGCTAAATTATATAACTTATACACCTCTACGGCTCATGTCATGTTCACGTAGCTTAAAATGCATACAGACGTTTTACACACCACCTCATCCTCCTTTAGCTGTCCCTCAGTATGGTTTTAAATACTTTGCGATGCTAAATTAGCCAGGTTAGCCATGGAAAGTGCTGATGCTAGGCTCAACAGGCTAACATGAAAAATAAACAAAGCATCATAAGAAAAGGGCAAAACTTACAGCTTCCAAGTTTGAAGTGAGCATCAATCAATCCTTGGGGCTCTATCTTGCACCCGGCGCAAGTGACTTTGTCCACTGGCGCTTGTGTAATTCCTATTTTGCACTCGGCGCACAGCGGAGTTTTCCCTCCACAGACGCGCGTCCTTAAATTAGGGAATGACTTTGCGCTCCTGGGGGCGGTTCAGCGAAAAGAGGAGGCGTGTTCCGGCGCAAACGTTCGCTGGTGCTATTTTGACGTTTCAGAAAACACTTGCGCCACAGACCAGGAAAAACTTGGTCTAAAGTCAGTGGCCAAGCTTGGCCATAATGTAGCATGTGCTCAACGTGCATACACTTTGCTTCTCTCATCTACAAGGAAGCAGTTCCCGTTTTTGCAAATCATAAAAAAAAAGTTGAAAAGATTTAAACAGTAGAACTTATTCTTTTACCCTCTGATATGTGACGCGCCCGCTGTATCTGGGAGTGGCAATGCACGATGTGCTCTTATGGAGCAGGTGGACGGAGATGGAGTTGGGGGAGGAAGGAGGAAGGGGCACAACAGGAGCAGGCGGATCGTTTGGAGACTTGAGGCGGTGCGCCTGAGAGGCAGCAGCAACATCGCCACCCGGTCAAGACGGGCATTAATACCTTGCCGCATCCCGGGCAGTGCGGTCCGGTCTGACAATGCTGCCACGGCGTGTAGTGGGTCTGGATCCTCTGCACCTTGGTGTCTGCGCTGCTCCGTCGTCAGCTGGCCGTTGCGCACTGCTCGGCCCGTGCGCACTGCTCCCGAGGTGCGATGTCATGGGGATGCCAGGCTTAGAAAAAATTATGGCAATTTCCTCCCACGCCCGTTTAACCAAAGTTTTTGGATGGATTTCTCCCCATACGACGCCACTTCTCGGTCTTTTACAGCCCCGACGAGAACGTCGGTCTCCTCGGCTGTGAACCGCTCCTGGCGTGCGCCTGGCAAATGCGCCATTATAATAGCAATCCGCCATGGAACAAGGCTCCTGCTCTTAAAGGGAATGTGAGATGATGCTCTGATTGGTTTATTGCACGTTACGCCCAAACCACACCTATGACTAATGCAGCTACTTCAGACCAACCCATTTTACATTTGCGCCGGGCGCAAGAGCCATTTATCCCACCGGCATAATAGCAACAGCGCCTGAGATCCGCCCACAAAGCTACTTGCGCTTTGCGCTTGACACTTGCGTTTCAGATCGTCAAAATAGGGCCCTTGATCTTCATTAAACCTTCTTTGTACTGCCACAAGAAAGCAGTCTGCAGTAGTTTTCACACACATGTCAGAGTTTTCCAGTTGTGGGGTTATTTCCATTTAAAATGAAGTGAATCCACTCAGCTCCTCTGTCCTCTGAGGCGGGGGGCTATTCAGCCAACAACAGAGATGTTTCAGTGATTAGTTCTCAGCTTTTACACAAGGCCGGTAAGGCCATCACATGCCAGAGACAAAATGGCGTCCGTTCACAAAAGTAGTTTTCAGGGAGTCCCACCATTCCCACCCAAACAGCCAATCACAGCACTTTTCCACTAAACTACTTCCTTTTCCACTATACTACTTCCTTTTCCACTATGCTTTCTCTCACACAGACCTATATTCTCCTCTCACACACACATATTCTTTACTCACACACACATATTCTTCTCTCACACAAATATATTCTTATCTCACACCCATATATTCTTCTCTTACACACACATATTCTTCTTTTACATTCATATATTTTCTTCAGATATATATAGACACATATTTTCCTTGACATGAAAAATTAAAAAATATATGTGTGTGAAAGGAGAATGTATGTGTGTGAAAGGAGAATGTATATGTGTGAAAGGATAATGTATGTGCGTGAAAGGAAAATATATGTGTGTGAAAGGAGAATGTATGTGTGTGAAAGGAGAATATATGTGTGTGAAAGGAGAATGTATGTGTGTGAAAGGCGAATGTATGTGTGTGAAAGGAGAATGTATGTGTGTGAAAGGAGAATATATGTGTGTGAAAGGAGGATATATGTGTGTGAACGGAGAATGTATGTGTGTGGAAGGACAATGTATGTGCGTGAGAGTGAAAATACATGTATGTGAAAGGAAAATGTATGTGTGTGAGAGGAGAATGTATATGTGTGAAAGGAGAATATATGTGTACGCAAGAGTGAAAATATAAGTATGTGAAAGGAGAATGTATGTGTGTGAAAGGAGAATGTATGTGTGTATGAGAGAAAATATATGTATGTGAGAGGAGAATGTGTGTGTGAGAGAGGGCCAGAATGAATTATGTCTTGTACGGCCCCTCATAGTATCCCGTATCACTCACGATTCGGTTTGTATCGCGATTTTTGACGCACGGATACAAACCTGTGTCTCTTTACGAGCTGCAGCGCCGGCTTTCTGCGTGAATTACACAGCGGTTCGTCTTTACTCGAGCGGTGCTTCGCTCTGTGTGAACGACCAGCAGTTGAGAATTGGTGAACCACCGCAGTGGTGTTACTTATTGCTCATAGGGCTGGATCTGGACTGGAAGTTGTGTCACGATTCTGCCTTGTCACAGGTTCGTGGATCTGAGTGTCGCAATTTCGTTTTTGATACGTTTCGTTACAGCCCTAATATACACCTCTATATCTGAAACTACATCATTTAATGACAAGAACTTCGACTACCCCTGTCTAAACCTCTCATCCCCACTGGGGGGAGATAAAGACACAGTAAGGGAAGGAAGGAGGTGTGTTATCCAAATAAAAAACACCTCCTCCCTTTATTCACACCATGCAGACTCACTGACTCAACTCCAGCTGTTAAGTTGATCAAATTTACTTCTCATCAAAACATGAAGATCTTCATTCTCTTGCTTCTCTCGAGCCACTTTGCATTTTCAGGTAAGGTAACTTTCCTTGAATTACTTCCTGAAAGCAGTTTATGAAACACAGAACAGTTCAGCAGTAAACTAGTGACCTGAAGATGGAGGCTGCCTGTCTTTATATTTCAGATCAACCAGTCTGTCCAGCTCAGGGTTCAGATAATATAAAAAAAAATATATACAATATAAAAAAAATATAGAATATATAATATTTAAAAAAATGAATTAGGATGTTCCTCAAGAGTTCCTAAATAAATTTGATTTGTGTTTAACTTTGGAACAAGCACAGATCAGAGTCTGTTGTCAGGAACATACTGTAGTCCTGAAGCCTGTATTACTGTGCTGTGTTACTGGAGGCTGTATGTTGGAAGTGTGGGGTGAAACATGGGAGACAGAGGACTTCAGACATCATACCAACATTTTACTACAGTTTAATATCTGTATATGTAGAATATGTCACAGACACTGGGACACTCTTTTACTTTCACTTTCACCCATAGCCCCCTCTCGTACCCCCCTTTGGCTTGCTCGCGCTTTCAGCGGAGTAAAAACAAATTACGTCATCATGTGTTTCTAGAATTATCTAGAAAGTCAAACTCCATGTAAACAGACGGGCAGGCAGGAGCAACACAGCTGCCACGCAGTTCACAGGCATCCAGTGTTTCCATCCTGTTAGATGGTTCAGGTAGATGTGGACTGATGTTGTTGTTACACAGAGTTGTTCCTTGTTTTTATCGAATACAAGACAGAAAGAAAAACCGTGACAGGGCTTTATTGCCCTGTCACAGAATCAGAACAACCGTAGAGGACTGAAAAACATCAGTCATTGAGAAACTCGTCGTTGCACAGTAGCAAACATACAGTATGAAGACAAACTACAGTTAATTTTATAACTTTCAGATTCAGTGAGTGTCTTCTAACAGTAAACTCACTTCACTTCACCAACACATGTTGGTGGTGGACTCTGGTTTGTGACCTCTATGTGGCTCTCAAAGACGGTAGTGCTGGATGATATCACCTTAGAATAATGACACAATACTTGTAGGCTGTTTTTATTAGATTGTTATGAAAGAATATGTTCTCAAAAGCACATTAATGCTAGGAGTAGATAACAAAATGAAGTATCATGATCAGTAATCACCAGTAATGTGGATATTATGACTACGTGGGTAAAGACAAGTATTAGAACAAGTACAACAGTCTGGTAAGTTCAGAAAATTAAGTAATGTCGCCTTTAAAACCAGGAAAGACAACATTTATATTATGATATAACAATATCCAAAATCTAAGATGACATAGTGTCTCTTATCATTGAACCAGATTCAACTATGAAAATCCTTAGTCCAAAACAGCCCTAGTCCAAACACCAAAATGCTTCTCAGTAGTTGGTGGGCCGTACTGTAACCCTTTAATGATAGAAGAGGTAAAAGATTAGTTAGATAAGAAGATTCATGCTGTAGATGGCAGGCCATAACATAAAGTGTTACCATGACATCATATTTATGATGAGTGAGATGATGATGATGTGTATTTATACTGAATGTATGAACCTCTTCTGTCCTGCAGTGAAACACTCCCTGAAGTATGTCTACACTGCATCTTCTGGACTCTCAGACTTCCCGGAGTTTGTTGCAGCTGCAGTGGTTGATGATAATCTGGTGGCTTACTGTGATAGCAGCAGAAAGATAATGGAATTAAAACATGACTGGATAAAAAAATTAGTGGAAGATAATCCTCACCACTTGGAGGAGTACAAAGGAGCATGTTTTGGGCGGCAGCCAATTTATTTCAAAGCTGAAATCAATAATTTGAACCAGCGCTTCAACCAAAGTGGAGGTACAGTATGTACTATGTTGTATTTCACCTTTTACTTCATGAACTGTTCTTCAGTTGTTTGCATAGATATCATTTGTAAGATTTGTATCAGAAATATTTGGAATTGATTTTATGAGCCTCCCTGGGCTGAAAGAAAGTTTCCATCATGCACAGTGAAAAAGACTGAATACTTTATTGACTAATACTGCTTCAGGGGACGACTGGACCACAGAACATCTGACTGGTGTGCACATTTAAACATGAGGATCCAAAAACCTTTAAATCATTTATTGAGTTGGGAATGCTCGATCAGATGAATGAATGACAGGATGGATGATTTCTGTACAACAGCAAATATAGATCAATATATTTACATACATGCCAAAACTCAGTAACACAAAAAGTGCATGAGAACAAAGGCAGCTTACATTATTAATGCATCCATGAAGGATGAGTCTTCTGTAATTCTTCACAGTGATTGTGTTTTTCAAAACAAAGGAAATACAGAATAAGAACACACAATGATTGTAAATCTAAATATACTCCATGAGCCATATTTACAGGGTTAAACTTCTCACAGGAGAGGAAGTAGGAATCAAACAACTCCAAATAATACACCACAGTCTGGTGTGAAGGCAGATACACATTAAAAATACTGGCTGCATATAAACATCACTTAAAAGATATCAAAAATATGTCATCTGGATGCATGTACACATAACTTACAGGATACAACAACAATGTATCAGGAACAAATTGTCAGAATAAGTTGAAACAAACTAACATGTGGCAGCTTGGACTGACGCTCGACTTGACATTTTTTAACACACAGAATATAACTATTATAGTACAAAACTAGAGACAACAGTTTTTGTGTTGGTTCCCGCTGTGATAGTTTTGACTCAAACCAGCGACGCTGCATCACTGTTCATTGTTGGCATGTTAAACCTTAAAGTGATGAGGTGTTTCTGTCTCTGTCTCTGTCTCAGGTGTTCACACTTTACAGAGGGTAAGTGGCTGTGAGTGGGATAATGAGACCGGAGAGGTTGTTGGTTTTAATCAGTATGGTTATGATGGAGAAGACTTCATATCAATCGACCTGAAGACAGAAACATGGATCGCTCCAAAACCACAGGCTGTCCTCACCAAACTGAAATGGGATGCTGACAAAGCTAGAATGGAGTTCAATCAGAATTACCTCACAGTGATTTTCCCTGAGTGGCTGAAGATGTATGTGGACTATGGGAGGAGATTTCTGCTGAGAACAGGTAGAATCACCTGAACTGATGTAGTTTAATGGATGCAATAGTGTGCATACAGTCTGCTCAGACTGAACTGCTGTTGTGTTTTCACTCAGACTGTGATAGCCAGTTAGCAGATGTTAAGTAAGTTGCTGTCTGTTTCAAACTATTAACAGTTTCATTGAACTCTCTCCAGAGCTTCCCTCAGTGTCTCTCCTCCAGAAGACTCCCTCCT
>CAEMYA010001717.1:8188-21215 GCA_903131615.1 Diplodus sargus | reverse complement strand
TATATATATGTTTTCTCAAGAAAAAGAGTCATAAAAGACTCCACCCCCTTCAGTTTAAGTCATGTATATTGTAAAGTTTGGGCCTGCATTTCAGTTTTAGAATCCAAAAGAAAGAGCCGGTGGGGAGCTACGATTCCAGTCAGATGTGTTGCTTACAGAGTCACAGGTAGGAGGAAGTTTTTAACATGTTCTGTTGTTCAGGTCAACCAGAGTTAAAAGTTAAGTTTGTGTATCTTTATTTATTGCTAGGTTTGTCTTGACTCAAGCGAAGGTATTTAAGTATCTTGTGCTCTTGATGTTAAAACAGAACGTGACACAGAGAGGCAGATGAGGGCAGTGTACCAAAACGTTGTGGTGAAGAGGGAGTGAGGAAACAACAACGTTGCTCAAGAGTGTTTCCCGAAAGATTAGACATCACATTTCTGTTTTTTATAGTTTAGATTTACAGGGATTTTAGTTAAATTTAATTGACATTTCTGTGCTGCAGAGCTGCATCAGTGCTGCTCTCATCAATTTGTGTACATAATCACTGAATGGAGGGTGTTTTTTTGTAGAAAGAAAGGAGGATTGCTGAGTGCAAAACAGACAGGAGGTTAACTAAAAGGAAATCATTGCTTACAGCAGCTTTTAAAGATGTATTAAGCATAACTTGGATTGTGGACAGAAAGTTCTGGGAGTCAGAGTCAACATCAGAATAAGACAGAATATTACTGAAATTAACTCATTTATTTGCAGCTGACTGGGTTTTTTTCTTCATCACAAGAACTAAAGTGCTTTTAGGAGAGTTTCCTTGCAATGAGGGTCAAATGATGACCAGAAAAAACAGGTGTTCATAAATATAAGTTTTAAAAATACTATGATTTATTGTATTTTTGTCCCAGTGAACAGTTTATTGCATGCCTAAAAAATACGTAACGTAATCAATCTGTCAAATACTGAAAGTAAAACATGTATCATTTATATCGTTGTGACCACTCATCTAACACTCACCAACTGACAAAAAGATCATATTATAATGCAAGAATGATTTATGATTTAATACATAAACATCCTCAAATGTGTAAAAAAAAAAAGAAAAATAAATTGGTTTGGAGTTCAACAACAACATTACCATCAACCAAACGAGCTTCACAGTCTGACAAGGATGCCTTAAACACTACCAACATGTATCTACTGGTGCACAACATTAAACATTTAAAAGGTGCATTCTGTAAAATTCTTGTCATGATGGCAGCATGCTAACCAGCTAGCTCCCAGCTTGAAAACCTCTCACAAAGGCTGGGAACATAGCTAGTTTGCATGTTTCACTGCTGCCTAGATGGCCCTTGTATAAATCTGGCCTGTCTGTGCAAGTAGAAATAAGCAACTATTATTTAAATTGGTACTCAGGAACATAAAAAAACGGACTCAGATGTGTTAATTTCTTTAAAAGGTAGAAAGACTACACCAACCAGAATGCACTGTCCCACACTGGACCAATAGACCAAATCCCGGTATTTGCTTACGATAACTTTTGTTTCCACCAGCTTGAATACAATTGAATCATCCTTTTTAATAATGTCATTTCAAAGTTTATATATCTAATCCTTTTAATATACATGTTTGATGCTTAATATCTCATTAATAATGCTTTTACTGCTGTTAGGTTGGAGACCTAATTAACTTATTCAGCCACAAAAATGACAAACTTTTATCAAACTAGCTAACATAAGATGTCGGTCTGCGTGTCGATATGTAACACTCCTGTTGATATGTGACGTTCTGCAAGTCGGGCGACGCTTAGTGTTGACGCGCCGTTTGCTTTGTCACTAATGTAAGTGTGACTCTGATGTAGATGGCGTGCTTCCTGGCTCTTTGTGTCAGCTGCTGGGATTAAAACATGGTCAAGTTACCAAAAAACTATGGTCGGTTATGCAAATTAATTTATTTCACATTATACAAAAAACAACACCTCTCAAAATAAACACGAACTTCACTGTCTCATGATCAAAAACCATAAACCCTCATTGTGCGACAACACCTGTTACAATTAGTCCAACACTTAAGTAGACTACCATGATTCCACACAATACTACCCTGGTCATCATTAAAATTGCTCCAACACTTTGTTTTCACTCATGGGGCTCTGGGCTCTATCTTGCACTCGGCGCAATTGACTTTGTACACTGGCGCTTGTGTAATTCATATTTTGCACTCAGCGCACATTGGAGTTTTCCCTCCACAGACGCGCGTCCTTAAATTAGGGAAAGACTTTGTGCTCCCGGGGGCGGTTCAGCGAAAAGAGGAGGCGTGTTCCGGCGTAAACGTTCACTGGTGCTATTTTGCCGTTTCAGAAAACACTTGCGCAACAGACCAGGAAAAACCTAGTCTAAAGTCAGTGGCGCTTATTCAGATGCTATTTTAAGGGGGCATGCTTGGCCATAATGTAGCGTGTGCTCAACGTGCATACACTTTGCTTTTCTCATCTACAAGGAAGCAGTTCCCGTTTTTGCAAACCATACAAAAAAAAGTTGAAAAGATTTAAACAGAAGAACTAATTCTTTTTCCCTCTGATATGCGACGCGACCGCCGTAGCCGTGAGGGTCCGGGAGTGGCAATGCGCGATGTGCTCCTAGTGGAGCAGGTGGACGGAGATGGAGTTGGGGGAGGAGGAGGAAGGGGCACAACAGGAGCAGGTGGTGCGTTTGGAGACTTGAGGCGATGCGCCTGAGAGGCAGCAGCAACATCGCCACTCGGTCAAGACAGGCATTAATACCTTGCTGCATCCCTGACAGTGCGGTCCGGTCTGACAATGCTGCCACGGCGTGTAGTGAGTCTGAATCCTCTGCACCTTGGTGTTTGCGCTGCTCCGTCATCAGCTGGCTGTTGCGCACTGCTCGGCCTGTGCGCACTGCTCCCGAGGTGCGATGTCATTCGGATGCCAGGCTTAGAAAAAATTATGGCCATTTCCTCCAACGCCCGTTTAACCAAAGCTAGTTTGGATGGATCTCAGACCAACCCATTTGAGATTTGCGCCGGGCGCAAGAGTCATTTATCCCGCCGGCATAATAGCAACAGCGCCTGAGATTCGCCCACAAAGCTACTTGCGTTTTGCGTTTGATACTTGCGTTTCAGATTGTTAAGATGGATCTGAAACGCAAGCATCAAATGCAAAGCGCAAGTAGCTTTGTGGGCAAATCTAAAATGGGTTGGTCTGAAGTAGCTACATTAGTCATAGGTGTGGTTTGGGCGTAACGTGCAATAAACCAATCAGAGCGTCATCTCACATTCCCTTTAAAAGCAGGCGCGCTTGTTCCATGGCAGATTATAATGGCGAATTTGCCAGGCGCACACCAGGAGCGGTTCACAGCCGAGGAGACCGACGTTCTCGTCGGGGCTGTAAAAGACCGAGAAGAGGCCTTGTATGGGGATGGGAGAAATCCATCCAAACTAGCTTTGGTTAAACGGGCGTGGGAGGAAATTGCCACAATTGTTTCTACGGCTGGCATCGCACCTGGCCTCGGGAGCAGTGTGCAACGGCCAGCTGATGAGGGAGCAGCGCAAACACCAAGGTGCAGAGGATCCAGACCCACTACACGCCGTGGCAGCATTGTCAGACCGGACCGCACTGTCTGGGATGCGGCAAGGTATTAATGCCCTTCTTGACCGGGTGGCGATGTTGCTGCTGCCTCTCAGGCGCATCGCCTCAAGTCTCCAAACGCACCACCTGCTCCTGTTGTGCCCCTTCCTCCTTCCTCCTCCTCCCCCAACTCCATCTCTGTCCACCCGCTCCACTAGGAGCACATTGCGCATTGCCACTCCCGGACCCTCATGGCTACGGCGGGCGCGTCGCATATCAGAGGGAAAAAGAATTAGTTCTTCTGTTTAAATCTTTTCAACTTTTTTTTTTTTGTATAGTTTGCAAAAAACGGGAACTGCTTCCTTGTAGATGAGAGAAGCATGTAGTGTATGCACGTTGAGCACACACTACATTATGGCCAAGCATGCGCCCTTAAAATAGCATCTGAATAAGCGTCGAATGTGAGATGACGCTCTGATTGGTTTATTGCACGTTACGCCAAAACCACACCTATAGGCGAGTTCAAGAGGCGCGTTCAAGTTGAACTCCTGCTGACTGACTGCATCAGCGAGATCTGCGGGCGACTGCAGGGGCGGGGCTACAAACGCTGCTATGAAGTCGGACACACTCTCTTCCCATAGATGTGACGTGACTTGGCTGAGCTTGCCGTGTTTGCCTTCCTTGTCTAGGAAGAAGTGGAGGAAATTGAAATTCCATTAATGTTTGAGGAAAATCAACAAAATATATTTATATATATGACAACTTAAAATTTGGATATTTTGTCATTGCTTCACTTCAAACGGTCACACAGTGGCGCATCAACAGTAGATGAATAGCCTAAATGTTGTCTTACTGTAAATGCTCATGTTCTGTTTTCATGTAATGTCACCATTAAATACATTTTAACTTTGTCTATCTGGTACATTATAGTAAGTCTTGCCCAATAACAATACAGTACAATTACAACAGTTATTAATTATTATGATGACAACTGTGCTTATGTGCATGATTATATCACAGCTGAGGGGAATTTGCTGACTACATTTAACAAATAAGCATAACTATAGACACATAAAATGATGCATTTTCTTATAGCAACATTATTCACAATGAATGAAATACATTTCACTGAATGAATGAAATACAATAATCAGAACAAATGACTGAATCAGATGCCTTGTCCCACTGCACCATCTCATCACACACAGAACAGCTCAGGATAATTCTTCGTTAATGTGACGGGAACAGAATAGTACCGATAACACTGGACACAGCAGTTAACCACTTCTCCATCATCACCCTAAGCGGACAGAACTGAGCAGTTTATTGACGACATCTTTCAGGGTTGTTGCGTGAGATGAAGGATTTTATAGGTTTATTCATGTTGACTATCCCATAGCTGCGGCCACACTGCTGTTACTTATCTTAAAGTATGTGATATTTGAGTAGAAAAGAGGCGCTTATGGATATGGAAATTCATTGAAACACACGTCATACACGTCAGCGTAGATGAGAGCCAATTAGGGCAGAGTCCTGACGTCATGAAGGTGGGTCTAGGGTCGCGCAGTACCTGGAGAACAACTGCGCAACTGCTCTGCAGCTGCCTCACTCCCGCGATAACTTAAGGTCATGTGACATCGGATGCGGAGCAGAAACCACTCCCATCAGGGTCATCGTGGACACATTTTAACCAGCATGCATCACGATTTAGGCTGCGCTGCGCAGCGCAGCACTGCGTGATCTTGAACTCGCCTAAGATCACGCAGTGCTGCGCAGCGCTGCCTAAATCGTGATGCATTATCTGCGTGACTTTGCCCTGATTGGCTCTCATCTACGCTGACGTATATGACGTGTGTTTCGATGAATTTCCATATCCATCAGCACCTCTTTTCTACTCAAGTATCACTTACTTTCAGATAAGTAGCAGCCGTGTGGCCGCAGCTGTAGGACAGTCAACATGAATAAACCTATAAAATCCTTCATCTAACGCAACAACCCTGAAAGATGTTGTCAATAAACTGCTCAGTTCTGTCAGCTTAGGGTGATGATGGAGAAGAACTGATGTGTCCAGTGTTATCTGTACTATCCACTCTTATTAATTAACCCTTTCTGTTCCCGTCACATTAACAATACAAAGAATTATCCTGAGCTGTTCTGTGTGTGATGAGACAGCGCAGCGGGACAACAAGGCATCTGATTCAGTCATTTGTTCTGATTATTGTATTTCATTCATTCAGTGAAATGTATTTCATTCATTGTGAATAATGTTGCTATAAGAAAATGCATCATCTTATGTGTCTATAGTTATGCTTATTTGTTAAATGTAGTCAGCAAATTCCCCTCAGCTGTGATATAATCATGCACATAAGCACAGTTGTCTTCATAATGATTAATAACTGATGTAATTGTACTGTATTGTTATTGGGCAAGACTTACTGTAATGTACCAGACAGACAAAGTTGAAATGTATTTGATGGTGAAAACAGAACATGAGCATTTACAGTAAGACAACATTTAGGCTATTCATCTACTCTGATAAACCAGTTGGACTGTGTGACCGTTTGAAGTGAAGCAATTACAAAATATCCATATATATATATATCTATATATATATATATATATATATATATATATATATACACACACACACATATATATACACTCTCTGCAAAAGACGAGCTCGACACGGGTCTTGATACTTCCCTCAGCCGACATGTTTTGGTTGACTACTATTTTGAACATCTCAGATTGAATAATTTCCGAAGGAGATTAATATGAGAAAAAGTCCAGCAAAGTTCCCATAGCATCAGGTAAGAAAACTGATCGCCGTCGTTGTTGAAACATAATTGAATTTCAATTTCCTTCGCAGACGAAGAAGGCAAACGCCACAAGCTCAGCCAAGTCACGTCACGTCTACGGAAAGAGAGAGTGTCCGACTTCATAGCAGCGTTTGGAGCCCCGCCCCTGTAGTCGCCCGCAGATCTTGCTGATGCAGTCAGTCAGCAGGAGTTCAACTTGAACGCGCCTTATGACTAATGTAGCTACTTCAGACCAACCCATTTTAGATTTGCGCCTGGCCCAAGAGTCATTTATCCCGCCGGCATAATAGCAACAGCGCCTGAGATCCGCCAACACAACTACTTGTGTTTTGCCTTTGATACTTGCGTTTCAGATCGTTAAGATAGAGCCCTAGACTACGTTTTTCCTGGTCTGTTGCGAAAGTGTTTTCTGAAACAGCAAAATAGCACCAGTGAACGTTTGCGCCGGAACACGCCTCCTCTTTATGCTGAACCGCCCCCAGAGCGCAAAGTCATTCCCTAATTTAAGGACGCGTGTCTGTGGAGGGAAAATTCCAATGTGCGCCGAATGCAAAATAGGAATTACACAAGCGCCAGTGTAAAAAGTCAGTTGCGCTGAGTGCAAGATAGAGCCCACGATGTGTTTTATAACAGAATGGCTAAAATCTGTTCTATGTGCAGGTAAAATGGAGAGAACGTTTTCACCAGTTTTTCCAATTTTCATCTGCATCTGCAGAACAAAATACAAATCTGGTTGAAAACGGGCAGATTTGCTGTTTAAGTCAACATTCTCTACATGGAAATTTGAACTTTGCCTTATGACAACCTCTGAATTCTACTGTTGGTTATGTTTTATAGTTTAGTTACAGAATGGATGCTTCTATATCACCCTTCTTTTCTTGTTTCCAGAAGCAATAACAGAACTCACATTGTACAAACATCTCAGTTGAAATCCTGTCTCAGAAAATGAGGCTAGTGAAACGACGCTTCCTGAAACTGTTGCTGCTCAGTGTTGTACTGGGCTCACTACGGCTGCTTTGGGTCAGTCGGCCCAAAATGAGCTGGAATCCAAGCTACCTTATGGGATACAGCTGGTTGGAGTACACAAATGATGATGGCGGCCCAGAGAAAGTGTGTAACTGTTCTGCTATCCTGCGAGGAGAGACGGGAGCACTTGAGCAGGCCAAAATACTGACCATCACTAAAGACTTCAAGAAGAGCATTCAGATCCCTGATAAGTATTATATCAATGCAACTCAAGACTGCAGGTGTGTTGCTTTAAACCACAAGTGTGAGTCATTGTGTAACTCTATATAAGGGGGACATATAATGTTCATTACCAGCTCTGTACTTTAGACTCTAGACAATCCAAATGTTCTCAGGCCTAATGGATCAAATTCTGTTAGTTTAATGATTAATTTAGCTGTGAGAGTCAAAAAAATGTATCCAATATTTAGAGTTGCTTCTTTCAATATAAGAACAGCAGGAACAGGAACAGAGGAAATCTGTCAAGACTGAGGAAGAATGTGGATTCAACATGACAAAACTATATAGATGACAGAAAATAAGGAAAGCATAACAGGTCCCCTTAATGTGCTGAATTTAACTGAAATCTTAGGCAGAATACATTCCCTGTAATATTTCTTCAATATTTTGTATTTACAGTCAATTCAAGATAAGCAGGAAATACTTACCATACCCACTGAGCCAGGAGGAAGAGGACTTCCCTCTGGCTTATTCTATGGTTGTCCATCATAAGGTATGCACATTCTGAAGCCTAAATTTGAATTAAAATTCCCAAATTTAACTCAGCTTGGTCTTAGATGAATTAATTTGAAAGCCTGCTTTTTCAAACTGTATGTTTGCAGTTTGAAAGAAGCATTTTTGAGGCAGGCAATCTATTGAAAGTTGATGGAGAGCCCCTTTAAATATTTCCAAAAATAAAACTAACTCATGCGACATACAAAAAAGATTTTATTCATTGTTTTTTCATGTACTCTAGGTGCAGAACTTTGAGCGACTGCTTCGAGCCATTTATTCACCTCAAAATATTTATTGTGTCCATGTGGACAAAAAATCAGACACCTCAGTCTTCTCTGCCATCATGGGCATTACTTCCTGTTTCCCGAATGTCTTCATGGTCAGCAAACCTGTGAGCGTGGTCTATGGTGCCTGGCCACGAGTCCAGGCGGACCTTAACTGTATGGCTGATCTTTATAACGCCAGCACAACATGGAAATACTTCATCAACCTTTGTGGTCAGGATTTCCCACTGAAAACCAACTTGGAGATTGTACGGATGCTGCGTTCACTGAGAGGCGGTAACAGCTTGGAGTCGGAACAAATAGGAGGAAAGAAGTGGAGGGTGACAAATTCTTACCAGATAGTTGATGGACAAATCCAGGTACTTCTTTTTGGAGATTTTACAATTTAGTTGGTTCAGATTGATCTTAATGGCTGTCAAAAAACGTTAACTTACTTTTTCAACTGTCTCAGGCAACAGGAAAGGTGAAGGATCCACCTCCATTCAACTTGCCTATGATGTCAGGAAATGCCTACATTGTGGTGAGCAGAGGCTACGTCCGCAGCGTGTTGGAGGACAGCCGAATACAGGCTCTAATCGAGTGGGCCAAAGACACCTACAGTCCCGATGAGTTCCTCTGGGCAACTATTCAACGGATCCCTGGTGTCCCTGGATCAACTTGGCCCAACTCCAAATACGACATGACAGACGTCAATGCTATTGCACGGCTGGTGAAGTGGGTGTGGCATGAGGGGCCACAGGGGTCACTGGATGCAGTGTACCCAGAGTGTCATGGCAACCATGTCCGGTCAATATGTGTGTATGGTGCTGGAGACTTACAGTGGCTGCTTAAGCAACATCATCTCTTTGCCAATAAGTTTGACACAGACACAGATCCCATTGCTGTCTACTGCTTGGAGAAGTACCTGAGACAAAAGGCACTGGCTGAGTTAAATTGGATGTAATTGAGATTTTGTTGCACAGATAATTAAAATGAATCTATTCATGCAACGTAAAGCAATATATATTTGTTTATACAACAAAATAATTGATTAGTGTGATAATAAAACAGACAATTGTTATCTTTGAAATGGTCATTGGAAGGTCTGTAGTTTCTGCAGGACAGCTAAATGTTTTTTATTCCCTATGCAGGCAGGTTGGATTGACCGCAGAACGTGTGGAGCAGAGCTCAGAATGACAAATCTGTAGCTCAGTCAGTCTTGTGCAGTTAAGTTACGCATAAGGTGAATGTCATGTCAAATGCTAAACACTTACCTGTGCACTACTGCTTCCGGGCATCCAAGCACCTCTTTAGTATTCAGAACAGCTGTCTGGATGTATCCACTAGATAACAGTATGTAGGTATGTAGGTATGTATGTATGTATTAAGTACTTAAGTACAGTACACAGAACTCATAAAGCTGAAGATTAAATCAGCTGTAACTGAAACAACATATCAAAGAGAGTAATGACCTCCTCCCAAAGGTAATGTGTACAAGAGTACCAGCTTATTTCTCAAATCTGCAGCAGGTGTCACTATTTCTCACATTTTAGCTTGGCCACTTAACTTGAGGTCATGTTGCTGTAAATTATGAATGTGCTCCACAGTTTCACATCTGTCTCCCAACTTTGTCTCAAACCTTCCAATTATAGTTGTAGTTGTATTTACACATCTCTCGTAACAGATCCTTTTAGGTGAGTGCTCGTCCAAGTTTCTTGGATAAAACACAATAATGGGCCTTTAAACCCAGATTCCAAAATGATTGAGGCCACAGATCTGGTCTACATCAGACACGTCTGTGTGGAATGATGGCACTTACAATACTGATTCCTCACTTTCATACTTTGTTTTCTGTATCATATTTTATATGTTATTTTTTTTGTTTTTGTCCAACTTTTATTCTATTTCCCGTGACACATCCAAAATAGAATTGCACTGTTAATTACATTGTATGCTGAGTTTACACTGACAACAAAGTCATTCCATGTTCTGTATTCTGTAATATGGCCACATGTCAGCCAAGAATAAATGAGTGAGTGAGTGAGTGAGTGAGTGAGTGATTGAAACGCTTATTTCGAGCATGTACTTGAAAAAAAAAAATGTTGGTCTATATACAAACAAACCAACAAAACAGAAGCACATATGAAAAAAAACAATTCTAATTACATGTTGGAAAATGAGAGGGCGGAAATGTGAATTTATCTAATTCCCCCTTCATTAGTCTTTGGAGAATTATTCATCATAGGCTTCCTTATCTAATCATAACTTATGCATATGATGTACATACATACACACACACACACACACACACACACACACACACATATATATAAATATATATAAATATATATATACATATACAAACACACATATATACGTATATATATATATACACATATATGTACACACACATATATATACACATATGTATCTCTATATATATGTGTGTGTGTATATATGCGTATATATACATATATATACATATATGTGTGTGTATATATATGTGTATATATATGTGTATATACAGTGTTGGGGTAACGCGTTACAAAAGTAATCATTACAAAATGCCAAACAATGTATCTAGAGCAACATCACATCAGTCCATTTCTATGATTATCACGACAAATCGCGACAAATCACAGTATTGTTTCTTGTTTAGAGGCTTCTTGTTATAAATCATCAGAACATGAGAAGCGCTTACTCAACAGAGGAACATTTGTCGATTCAAAACAATTACAATTATATAATCTTTTTATCATCATCAAAATATGCATAAAAGTCTGTGCCTGTTTTCTCAACAAAAAGAGTCATAGAAAACTCCACCCTCTTTTTAAGTCATGTGTATTGCAAAGTTCCCAAAGCCGGACATGAATTTCCTTTTTCGATGAAGAGGGAAATATCATTCCAGTCAGTCGTGCTGCTACAGAATCACAGGTAGGAGGACGTTTTTAACATGTTCTGTTGTTCAGGTCAGCCAGAGTTAAAAAAAAGTTTGTGTGTAAGTGTAAGTTTGTGTATCTTTATTTGATTTTTGCCTGAATATTCTTGATTCCATTAAATTGCTAGGTTTGTCTTGACTCAAGCGAAGGTATTTAAGTATCTTTTGCTCTTGATGTTAAAACAGAGCGTGACGCAGAGAGGCAGATGAGGGCGGTGTACCAGAACGTTGTGGTGAATAGGGAGTTAGGAAACAACACCATTGTTCTGAGTTTCCTGAAAGATTAGAGATCACATTTCCTTTTGTAAAGAAAAAAGAAAAAAGAAGAAGAAGCTTTGTTTAGAGTTCAATGACAACATTCCCGTCAACCAAACAAGCTTCACAGTCTGGCTAGGATGCCATAAACACTTCCAACATGTATCTGCTGGTACACAACATTAAACATTTAAAAGGTGCATTCTGTAATAATTTCAGTTTCCAACCTTTCTCAAATTGCCTACAATTATCAACAAAATCTTATGAAATAGCAGTTTAAACATTATATCAAAGACGTCTGTGGATTGTATTCAAGATTCTTGTAATGATTGCAGCATGCTAACCAGCTAGCTCCTGGCTTGAAAACCTCACAAAGGCTGGGAACATAGCTAGTTTAAGTATTTCAATAGACTGCCTAGATGGCCCTTGTATAAAACTGGCCTGTCTGTGCAAGTAGAAATAAGCAACTATTTTTCAAATTGGTGCTCGGGAACATAAAAAAAAAACTGACTCAGATGTGTCAATTTCTTTAAAAGGTGGAAAGACTACAACAACCAGAATGCACTGTCCCACACTGGACCAATAGACCAAATCTTAAAATTGCGATGTTGTCATTTTTGTTCTTTCTTTATTCTTTTATGAGGGCGCAAAGAATCCTGGGATATGGGAGGCCATGAAGTATAGTAGCGGTGCATCCTTCCAAAAAGAGGTAAAAGAAGGCTGTGAGCAAGGATGCAGACCCTGAATTGAGACACAGCAATAGACTAGAGTGAAACCTATCAGCTCTGCTGGCGTGGCAGAGCCGTAACGCAGTGGACATGTATCTGGTGGAATCTCAGTGTTAGTGTTGATGCACCGTTAGTTTGGTCACTAATGTACACGTGACTCTGGTGCAGATGGCGCGCTTCCCGGCACTTTGTGTCAGCTGCTGGGATTAAAACATGGCCAGGTTGCCAAAAAACTATCGTCTTATATATGAATTCATTTATTTCACATTATACAAAAAACACCTCTCAAAATGAACACCAACTTCATGGTCTCACGATTAATAACTATAAACTCTAATTGTGCGACAACACCTGTTACAATTAGTTCAACACTTAAGTAGACTACCTTGATTCCACACAGCGCCACCCTGGTCATCATTAAAATGATTCCAACACTTAGTTTTCACTCATGATGTGTTTTGTAACAAAACGGCTAAAATCTGTTCTATGTGCAGGTAAAATGAAGAGAAAGTTTTCCAATTTTCATCTGCATCTGCAGAACAAAATACAAAACTGGTTAAAAACGGGCAGATTTGCTGTTTAAGTCAACATTCTCTACATTGAACTTTGCATTATGATAACCTCTGAATTCTACTGTTGGTTATGTTTTATAGTTTGGTTACAGAATGGATGCTTCTATATCACCCTTCTTTTCTTGTTTCCAGAAGCAATAACAGAACTCACAT
>CAEMYA010001714.1:23236-37159 GCA_903131615.1 Diplodus sargus | reverse complement strand
GATCAAAGACATTAAAATGGCTAAATCGCTGCTAGCTTGTTTATATAGCTCTCTGCCATTATAGCAACAAGGTTATTTTTAGCATAACTTGCCTTGCTAGCTTGGAAGTTGTTGGGGATTTTAGAATGAGTACACGCAGATAATGGAAGGGAAGAGGGCAATTGGTGCTCAATTACAGGCTGGTATGAATACCAACGGTCTACATCTGACTACTTCAGCAGGAACAGACTTGTTCAGTTTCTAACCCAGTTAGCACAAAGCACAACCGTACACAATTAAAACAGCCATAAACAAAGTACCTCAATCTGAGAACTCCATCGATTGATTAATGATACGATTGTGGCATTCAGCAGAGTTATCCATGCATGTATATATTGCACTTTAACAGCTAAGAGAACTTGTTGAATGTAGCTAACTAGCTAGACTAGACTAACACATATCTCCCTGCTGGCCATGAAGAACTATATCAGGCTGTTGCTGTTCCTTCATGTGTTTTGGAGAAGTGACTCTGTTTGGAGGGAGGCCTGAAGGGAGGGGGAGGGTTTTCTCCAGTTGTGTACTTTCAAATGTAGCTCGTTCCTGCTGGTTTCTACAAGCCAACCATCCCCAGCTTTAACATGTAGAGGTGACTGTTTTGTTTTATTTGTATGTCTGGCAGTGAATTTCTCGTTTAGTCTATTATAAATAATAGAAATGCTGCTTCAGAGCTGTCTGTTTGTCTTCAAGCATATTCCTGTTGTATTTAATAAAATGTTGCTTCACATTCTTGAAAATGTCTTTTTCTTTATTCCAAAAATGTTGGGACGGTGTCTATAAAAAACAATGCAATCATTGACAAATGAGTTTACTGACAGCAGTTTTATAGAAGTGCTCCTCAGTCCATGTAGTAATATCCTTTATACAATCCTTTGTGTCACAAAGTGGTAAACCTCGCCCCGTCCTTGCTTGTCAACAACTGAGCCTTTCGATGATGCCACACACCGTCACCTGTTACCGATGAACCTGTTCACCTGTGGAACGTTCCAAACAGGTGTTTCTTGGAGCATCCCACAACTTTCCCAGTCTTTTGTTGCTCCTGTCCCAACATGCTGAAACATCAAATTCTGAATAAACAAGGTTTTATTTTAATCATTAAGTGGATGGGACTGTAAATATCAAATATCAAACTTTGTATTTGTACAGCTAAGATACCAGTTTCTTTGCCGTCAGGGTATTGAAAATGGCTGTGAGCTTTCAACAAGTGAGAATTAAAAACTTTGTCTCACAGATGTCACAACATGCTGAACAAAGAAATTCTGGGTCCCTGTTTAGAAGCACTGCTATGACCAACAGAGGGCTTGAATTGTCCGTACACCATTATGCACAACGCAGTCGCTAGAATAAATGTTAGCTGAGTCTGTAAAACCACAGATAATTTAAACTGAATGCTTCTTTGTGTTGCAAATGTATGTTTGTTTATGTTGAATTTTTTTTCTTTGAACCTTTCACAACACTGTGCTTATACTCCTCTTAGGTTTACATGAAACCGCTAGGTTACGTTTAGGAAAACATTTTTTCCAAAATACCTCAATAATGAGTCGCAATCATAATGCAAGCCAAGTTCAGCATTAGAGTTTTATAAATGAGGACCTGGTTTTCAGTGTGTCCTTCCGTATTTGAAGCTAAACCGATCAGTAACACACAAAGTCATCATCAGCCTTGTAGCTGTGGGCAGTGAGTCTCAGTTGTTGGGGAAGTGTCACTGTGTGATAGACAAGAATGTTTTCTTTGTGGTATCTTTATCTTTTTTTGGTACGTTCAAGAAAGAACTGAGAGAACAGCACAACAGACAGGAACTATAAGAGCAACGACAAATGTTTAACTTAATCATAAATGAATTAATTAATTCAGTTAATACAGGCACTCAAAAACATTTATCAGAAATATGTTTTTTCAACACAACCATTTCTCTGTTTGCAGTCTAACCTTAACATCACATCTGGCTGAAGCTCCCGCGTCATCAGCTGCACGTCAATCAGGACTTTTATGAGATCAAGAGCAAATGCTCATGATTTGAAATAAAATAAAAGCATCCCAACAAAACAGTTTGCAGTGCGTATTAACATGTATGTGTTTTATGTCACTTGATTCTGTGCACATCTGACTTTCATACCCCAGTGTTATTGGTCATATTGACACACTGTTCATGACGCTGTGCAGTCAGTAATTCACACCAATAGACTTCCTTTGAAAAACCAGCTACTGAAAAAACAACCGCAGAAACAGAAGTACAGTAAAGACCTTCACAGGTCACAGGTCTTCTAAAATTCAGTAACAGTTTGGACCTTGACACTTACCTTGTACCTTGAAGCCTCATTTAGGATCGCAGCGTTCAAGATGAACAGAAAACCAACAGCACCAACTGGTATTTAAACAATTCTATTTTGTATATGTTTGCTTCATTTACTTTGTCTTAATGTAACAGTAACTGACATTAAAATACTGATCATTTAAATGTTGCAGTGTAAAGTACCGTGTGACAGATATAATGTTTATAGTTTTATCTTCTGATGTTTGACAGCACCAGAGGGTTTAAAAATGTCCAAATGTTTAAATCCAGTCTTTAATATTGAAATGTTTCCACTCTGCTCAGCACATTGAGAACACAAATATTGTATGTTTGATGTATTTTTTTTTATTTGACTAAATTTGTACCTTCTCTCTATAGTGCTCAACATGTTAGTCTCATTAACGTGTTTGATTGATCTTTGTACCTTTCAGGGGACATTGAGGAAGAAGCTGACTATGTTAACTCAGCAGAATGCACAGTGGATAAAACAGCAGCAACTTCAGGTGAATTATAACACAATTCATGTCACAAATGTCACAGATTATGATGTTTGATCAAATGTGGCTGTGATGGCGTTTTTGAAGGTGACAGTCTGAAAGCTCGGTAATCCATTTAAAATGTTAAATCAAGCTGTTAATGAGCTTCAACTGAATTCCTTTTTTCTCTTTCAGAACAGAAGTTTGGCTCCTTCACTCGGTCTTTTCCACCAGTGGCAGGGTGTTGGGTGATACTGATCGTTATCATGGCCCTTCGTATCTACTGTGAGTACCTTCGATGTGAATGTCAGTTCAGATCAAATCTTTTCTTCTTCACTTGTTGTTGTCAGTCATTTTTTAAAGGATAGATTCACATTTTTTTTCAAAACTTTCTTAGAACAATAATACTCAATTTTATCTTGCAGAAGACATTGTTTAATATAGAATATAAAGTATGTTTAACAGAAAGATTTGATTATAGCATCCTTTTAAACAGGAAGTAGCTTAAGTTAGAGGAACACCAAGGCGCTGCCATCCTTCCCCTTCTTATAAAGGTGAAGAAAAACAAACATGGTTTCATTTTTCCTCCTGTTCATACCGGCCCTGTGGACAAATATTCAAATGTATTTTGTAGTTTATATGAGGCTCCAGCAGGCTGTTAGCGAAATCAGAGTCAATCATCTCAAGTTACAAAAGTCTAACAAAAACACATCATGGACATTTTTTACAACAAAGACCATGGGCTCTATCTTGCACTCGGCGCAAGTGACTTTGTACACTGGCGCTTGTGTAATTCCTATTTTTCACTCGGCGCACATTGGAGTTTTCCCCCCACAGACGCGCGTCCTTAAATTAGGGAATGACTTTGCGCTCCTGGGGGCGGTTCAGCGAAAAGAGGAGGCGTGTTCCGGCGCAAACGTTCACTGGTGCTATTTTGCTGTTTCAGAAAACACTTGCGCAACAGACCAGAAAAACCTAGTCTGAAGTCAGTGGCGCTTATTCAGATGCTATTTTAAGGGCGCATGCTTGGCCATAATGTAGTGTGTGCTCAACGTGCATACACTTTGCTTCTCTCATCTACAAGGAAGCAGTTCCCGTTTTTGCAAACCATACAAAAAAAAGTTGAACAGATTTAAACAGAAGAACTTATTCTTTTTCCCTCTGATATGCGACGCGCCCGCCATAGCCGTGATGGGCCGGGAGTGGCAATGCGCGATGTGCTCCTAGTGGAGCAGGTGGACGGAGATGGAGTTGGGGGAGGAGGAGGAAGGAGGAAGGGGCACAACAGGAGCAGGTGGTGCGTTTGGAGACTTGAGGCGATGCGCCTGAGAGGCTGCAGCAACATCGCCACCGGGTCAAGACGGGCATTAATACCTTGCCGCATCCCGGGCAGTGCGGTCCGGTCTGGCAATGCTGCCACGGTGTGTAGTGGGTCTGGTTCCTCTGCACCTTGGTGTTTGCGCTGCTTTGTCATCAGCTGGCCGTTGCGCACTGCTCGGCCCGTGCGCTCTGCTCCCGAGGTGCGATTTCATGGGGATGCCAGGCTTAGAAACAATTGTGGCAATTTCCTCCCACGCCTGTTTAACAAAAGGTAGTTTGGATGGATTTCTCCCATCCCCATACAATGCCACTTCTCCGTCTTTTACAGCCCCGATGAGAACGACGGTCTCCTCGGCTGTGAACCGCTCCTGGTGTGCGCCTGGCAAATGCGCCATTATCCACCTGTTTCCTCAGAAGCCTATGGGGGCTGCCATGACAGATAACTACTTCCGCCCGCGGTTCTCTGTTTCCGGTTGCCTTGCAACTGCATGACTGACCACTGCTGCCAAGCTAGCCCTAAACAACTAGCGTTATGTCATAAAGGCTGAATTGTTTTTAAAATCAGCTCAGGTACAACATTACAACTGTTGTTGGTTGCCACAGCAATTCATGAAAATGTAAATTTTTTTCAGAAACGTCTCGTGTAGTACATCAGCAACTTAGACAAACATGTCCGTGCCCTGTGCCCTGAACGTCATGCGAAGGAAGGGGGAACGGAGGCTAGCGTGGCTCGCAGCTTTCAGACTGATATAAATATTTGTGTTTATAAATATATTCCACAGAATAGCTGCTGCATGACTGCATGACTTCTCTAACCCGACAATGTCCCAGCAGCCGCCTGTCTCCACGACTCCTCTTTCCTTCAGCATTATCCACGTTGTATGTTTAACGTTAGCTTGATTGACGCTATGGCTGGGCGCTAACGTTACTGCTGCCTTTAGAAGTATAAACTTGCTGTGTCTTTTCAACAGTACTTTCCCGATTGTGTTACTGTGCAGGTAGTTGTATGCTTCTGTGCTTTTGTAACTGCATAATTCTCCGCCGTCAACACCTTCAGAAAACATAAGATAGTTAACGATCGATGTAACGTTAGCTAACGTCGGGCTAGTGCTTCATGTCATCTGCCCACTCCGTGAGAACTCAGTGAGAACTGACGGTGAGGCACTGTGAGAACTGTCCTCACGACTTATTAAGACATCCATACTGTGTATCCACCTCCGATTTTTATCCATTCTGTCGCTTTCTTTGTGTTAAAAGATGGTTTTTAGAGCGAGCATGACAGCTACGTTAGCGTAAACACAGAGGTCAGCCAGCTCAACCGGAAGAGCATAACCGACTACAGCTATGAACCATGGGTAAACTCATGAAGTCAGGAATAAGGTGGATAATAGCAATCCGTCATGGAACAAGTGCGCCTGCTCTTAGAGGGAATGTAAGATGACGCTCTGATTGGTTTACGCTACGCCCAAACCACACCTATGACTAATGTAGCTACTTCAGACCAACCCATTTTGGATTTGCGCCGGGCGCAAGAATCATTTATCCCGCTGGCATAATAGCAACAGCGCCTGAGATCCGCCTACAAAGCTACTTGTGCTTTGGGCTTGATTCTTGCGTTTCAGATCGTTAAGATAGAGCCCCATGACTTCAGAAGAGAAACACTTGATTTGACAAACTTGGGCCACTGAATCTTCATATTAGAAAAGTTTGAAACATATATTGTATGACTGTGTCCAACGTGTCCTACAGTAAAAGAAGATTAGCATGAACACAGACTTATTTTCAAAGGACTATTGTTGGTAGAAAATTACTGACTTCTTTAATTTATTTTATCATAAAACATTTAATTGGGTTTTTCTATCAGATGTTTTCTATAAATTAACTTAGTCTGATATAAATGAAAAGGTAATCAAAACCAACATCTTCCACTCTCTGTCACTGTAGTTACTTCGGTAATTTCTGAAAACAACGGCATGCTGACTGCAGAAAACCAGGAGCTGACAAACATCATCCACAAACTGAACACAGCTGTCAACAGTCTGACAGTCCAGTTTGACAACCTGAATAAATCCTACGCTGCCTTAGAGAGTAACAACATGGACGTGATTGCAGAAAACCAGGAACTGAAGACACAAAACCAGCAGCTGGAGATACAAAACCAGCAGCTGGAGACACAAAACCAGCAGCTGGAGACACAAAACCAGCAGCTGGAGACACAAATGAAAAACTTGACTGAAATGTTTCAAGACATGGAGACTGAGTGGAATGAGCTCAACGTGAGTCGAGCTCAGTGGAGCATTGATCAATACTGCCCCATAGAGGAAGATGGTACGTACAGAACACATTAATTATTTCCAAAAATAACCAATTACATTAATATCATAATGAATTAATGCCTTTTATTGGTTGGCTTCTGTTTCTTCAGTCAGAAAGTGTAAGTCTTGTCAGGCGGGCTGGTTACACAACGAGTCCAACTGCTACGCGGTTCATAACGCCCTACCCCCTTATCAGAGAACCTGGGATGAAGCTCAAGCAGACTGCAAGGGAAAAATTTCAGAATTGGCTGTTATAAATAATGCAAAGGAGAAGGTAATCATGATTAGAAGGACAATGTAATCACAGCCTAAATGAAAAAAAAATTGTGGAAAGTGTAAAAACAGTTTGTCATTTACAGTGTGTTTTCTTAACTTGAGTATTTAAATATATAATAACTTTCTCCCTGGTGTCAGGAGTACATCCGTAGAAACAGTTGGTACCCTACAGAAATCAATGGATACTGGATTGGCCTGAGAGTTGTAGATGGGAAGTGGACGTGGGTCGATGGAAGTGATCTGACTGAAATGTAAGACGCACATTCTTAAACATTTTGAATCTTGAACTCTATCAGCCTCGATCTAAACATCATGTTCTTCCCTCAGCTCCTGGATACAACCAGAGACTCCTACTGAAGGTCACTGTGCCATTTTTCTCGAGAACCAAGAACTGCAATCAGTGAACTGCAGTGAAAGAAACCCATGGATCTGCGAAAAGAAGGCTTTGTCTCTTACATCACCTTACTGAAACTTGAGAAGGTTTCCAGATTGTGGTGCAGTGGTTAGAGCTGTAGCTTCACATCAAGAAGGTCCTGCGTTGGGGACCCGACAGACAGCAGACATTAAAGGGCTCAATCGCTGCAAAAGAAAAGGTAACAGCTGCTAGCTTGTTTATATAGCTCTCTGCCATTAGCAACCAGGTTATTTTTAGCATCAGTTACCTTACAAGCTTGGAGGTTGTTGGGGATTTTAGAAAACATGCATGCAGATAACGGAAGGAAGGGGGAAATTGGTGCCCTATTACAGGCTTTATACCAACGGTCTACATCTGACTCCTTCAGCAGGAACAGACTTGTTCAGTGGCTAACCCAGTTAGCACAAAGCACAAGTACAACAGCCATACCCTTAGCAAAAAGTAGTATACTTGAAGTTCATTTTATTAAGTATGCTTGAGTATAAGTATAGCAAGTATGCTATGGACCATGTACTTGTTGCGTACTAGGAAGTATGCTAATTTAATACTTCTTTGGACTAAATTGGAACATTTTGGTCATTTTTTTTTTTAAGTTTACAGAAGTACACTTTCAAGTATACAAGAAGTACACTCATCTATATACTACTAGTGTACTAAGTATATACTTCTAGTCCACATTTAAGTTTATTAAAATGAAGGTTTAAGTGATTGACATTTTTATTCTGTTAATTTAAATGTACAATAGTGTTGTGTTGGTCGCAAACATGTCGTTCAAACGAACAAAACCTTTGAGTGAACGAAGTGAACGGAATCACTTCATGAACTGATTCGTTCCTTTCTCAGTTCAGTTGAGCTCAGCAGCGAGCATGTCGGCCGGGAGTGGAACTACCACGACTCACTCAGAGTCTGTGAGGAAGTGATTCACGTTCGCACTGTGATTCGTTAATGATTCGCGAACCTACTGCACAAGTGATTCACGTCCTCAGCAGGTATTTTGCGAACGACTGATTCACTCATGATTCGCGTCGCTGAGGACGTGAATCTCGTTCACCTACTGTGCTGAAAGTGGCGCTGTGTCACTCACTCACTCACTCAGGGCAGAGGAGTGGGAGAGGAGAGACTCACCTTCAGTAACCGTACTGCTAAAAATAGCGCTGTGTTGCTAACATCATGTGAAGTGATTTTACCGCTCAATAAAAGTCACTCAGGTTCGCAAACGTGATTCTCAGCAGGACGTGAATCACGTTCGCGAACGTGATTCCCAGACAGTGGCGCTGTGAAAGTCTAAGTATTAATGTACTTAGTCTTAGACTTTTCTTTATACTTTTCAGTATAAGCCAAGTATACTTCACTATACTTTTCTTAAGTTGCTGTTCTTTCATGTGTTTTGGAGAAGTGACTGTGTTTGGAGGGAGGCCTGAAGGGAGGGGGAGGGTTTTCTCCAGTTGTGTACTTTCAAATGTAGCTCGTTCCTGCTGGTTTCTGCAAGCCAATCATCCCCAGCTTTAACACGTAGAGGTGACTGTTTTGTTTTATTTGTGTGCCTGGCAGTTAATTGCTTGTTTAGTCCTTTATAAAAAATAGAAATGCTGCCACACAATCTTGTCTTTTTCTTACAGTAAAACTTGAGAAGGCTACTGGATGCTCTGCAATGATTAATTAAGTGGGTGATTACATTGTTTTTATTGCTGTGGTTTTATTCTTCTCTTTTTCCATAATTTTTCATCAATTCAGATACGTTTTGTTTGATTTGATTTGATTTGTTTGATTGTTTTTGTTGATGTTTTTGCCCTCATTAGGTCTTGATAATTAGATTTTTGTTATTACCATGGTTACAACCATGTATGTTTCATCTAGCCAGTTACAGCAGCGCTATAAAAAAGCTTAATGTTCAGCTAATTTTCCCTGAAAAAACAGTGGCTGATGATGATGATGATGATGATAACAATATGGTACCATTTGAAACTGTTGCTGATTGGTCAAGAGGGGGCGCTGCATCACCTGTTCATAACAGAATGATCCCAAAGCTGTTACAGCATTTGTATTCTGATGTAAAGAAAATTAACATGAATAAGTTACAGTTCAGTTGGATCTGTTTATCTTAAAGCAAATTCATGTTCTATTTAATAAAAATGTTGCCACACTTCTTGAAATAGTTTTTTTCTTTACAAAAGAATTTTACAAATGTTGGGACGATGTCAATAAGAACTGAGAGCAATCATTGACAAATGAGCTGTTAACTGACAGCAGTTTTACAGAAGTGCTCCTGAGTCCATGTAGTAATATCCTTTATACAGTCTTGTGTTTCACAAAGTGGTGAACCTCGCCCCATCCTCGACTGTGAACAACTGAGCCTTTCGATGATGCCACATACCGCCATCTGTTGCCGATGAACCTGTTCACCTGTGGAACGTTCCAAACAGGTTTTTCTTGGAGCATCCCACAACTTTCCCAGTCTTTTGTTGCTCCTGTGCCAACATGTTGAAACATCAAATTCCAAATAAACATGGATTTACTTTAATCATTAAGTGAATGGGACTGTAAAACATTTTATATCAAACGTTGTATTTGTACAGTTGAGCATCCAACTTCTTTGCCATCAGAGTTGTACATGTTGATCATTGAAAATGTCTGCAAGCTTTCATCAAGTGAGAATAATGAAAGTTTTGTCTCATCCTGGTCAAAGATGTCACAACGTCCTGAACAAAGAAATTCTGGTTCCCTGTTTAGAAACGTTACATTCGACCAACAAAGGGCTTGAAATGTAATGAGTCGTAATCGTAGTGCAAGCCAAGTTCAGCATTAGAGTTTTATAAATGAGGACCTGGTTTTCAGTGTGTCCTTCCGTGTTTTAAGCTCCACCGATCAGTAACACACAAAGTCATCATCAGCCTTGTAGCTGTGGGCAGTGAGTCTCAGTTGTTGGGGAAGTGACACTGTGTGATAGATGAGAATGTTTTCTTTGTGGTATCTTTATCTTTATCTATCTCTCTAACTGAGAGAACAGCGGTCAGTCTGTCTCAACAGCATGAAAGACAGGAAATATGAGAACAACGACAAAAGTCGAACTTAATCATAAATGAATTTATTAAATCAATTAATATATCCACTCAAAAACATTTACCAGAAAGACATCTTTTTTAACACAACTGTTTCCCTATTTGCAGTCTAATCTTAACATCAAATCTGGCTGAAGCTCCGGCATCATCATCTGCTACATTTTACAGATTAAACAGTTAATACATTTCTGTATATATCAAGAATACATGCTCATGATTTGAAAGAAATTAAAAAGCATCCCAACAAAACAGTTTGCAGTGTGTGTATTAACATGTATGTGTTTTACGTCACTTGATTCTGTGCACGTCTGACTTTCATACCTTAGTGTTAATGTCATAGTAACAGTACGTGACACTGTGCAGACAGTCATTCACACCAATAGACTTCCTTTGACAAACCAACTACTGAACAAACAACCGCAGAAACAGAAGTATAGTAAAAACGTCAGTAACAGTTCAGACTTTGACACTTACCTTTAGGATCGCAGCGTTCAAGATGAACCGAAAACCAACAGCACCAACTGGTATTTAAACAATTCTATTGTGTATATGTTTGCTTTGCCTACTATGTCTTAATGTGCCAGTAAATAACGTTAAAATACTGATCATATAAATGTTGCAGTGTAGAGTTCGCTGTATTTTTCATGATAAAAAACTATATAGTCTCTCCAGAGTGCTCGACATGTTGAGAGTGAATCTGGAAGTGAAGTTCAGCTTCGTCTCATTAACGACTGTGACTGATCTTTGTGTCTTTCAGACGAAATTAAGGCTGAAGATGATTATGTTAACTCAGCAGTACCTGCAGTGGATAAAACAGACGCCACTCCAGGTGAATTATGAACACAGTACATTTTACAAATATAATATTGTTCAGTATGAGATTTGGTTGTGATGAAGGTTTTGAAGGTGACTGTCTGAAAGCTCAGTAATCAATTTAAAATGTTAAATCAACTGAATTCCTTTTTTGTCTTTCAGAACAGAAGTTTGGCTCCTTCACTCGGTCTTTTCCACCAGTGGCAGGGTGTTGGGTGATACTGATCGTTATCATGGCTCTTCGTATCTACTGTGAGTACCTTCTATGTGAATGTCAGTTCAGATCCAATCTTTAAAACAACTAGTGCAGTGCCTGTAGGAAATATGTGTTCCTATAGAAAAGTGGGAGGTTAAGAAGCATTTTCATTGATGGCTAAATAAGGCTGTTTGAAGGTGGAACGTCGGGGATATTTAGGTTTGTTGTGAAATCCGATGTTCCAGGGAATAATTGGCCGTTTGTGACTATTTTTGATTTTGCCATTATATTTCACCATAAAACTATTTACTTGGTGTGATAATTTTCAGCACAACCTCACATATGTGACTGTACAGTTATTTTTTCATTTTGACATATTGGATTAACACAATGGACCTAAAATCACCAAAAACAAAATCCGAGTAGAAAAAGTTAGATTTTTTTACTGTGAAAACCACAAATATGTTTAACAAACCATTTTTTATTACTTATAATGCAAATATAAATTGTTGTTTGCTGAATAAGTGCATACATTATAAAAATTTACAAAGTTCTGTGTAACTATTTACATTTAAATGCAGGCAATGCTCAGGTCTGCCTGAGCTCCTTCCAGCTGAATGAAGAGCTGCACTGCCTGCTCCAAATTCAGCTTCTTCTGTTTTGACTCATTAAACAAAAAACCGACTCCAGAACACACTAAACACACGACACCAAACACTACATTACACACGAACTATACTCTCCAAACATGCTTAATGTCTTAAATCTCTCAACTCTCAATATCGCTGTCTGTACACCGGCCGTCGTTGCCTGTCACTCATCCGCCGACGTCCCTCCCACAACTTCCTGTTGCTCTACAACAAAACTTGCTGCTTGAACACTTTCGTGACAAAAGCCCGTTTTTACGGTTTCTTCTGCACCAGACACAAAGCAAACGTGGCGGCAATGTTCACGTAAAAAAAGCGTGGTGGACATTATTTACCCCAAGTCCGGTTTTGGACAGGTCGGTGCGTCCGGTCCGTCAGCTCGGGAGTTGGGCCGTGTGGGTTAGCTAGCGGCTGGCGGCTAGCTACACAGGAGCATCCACAGATTCTGATTCCACTTTGTTGTCCGCGCGTCTCCGCATCTCCTCAGACCCGAACAGACCGGTCCGATCTTGTTTAGTCACATTAATCCACAACAGTCAGTTTAGATCATGCACAGAACAGAACAGGACCGAACCGCCGGCTAACTCCCGGTCTAGCTCGCGCCGCTGCAGGTACAAAACCGTTTGTTTCTTAATGTGTGTCGTGGCTTGAACTCTGCAGTGATTGGCTCTAATGGCCATGTCACTGTGATAGCTTCGGAGGACTATGCTCCAGAATGTGTAAAGCATTTATGAAATAATTTATTCACGGTATCATTGCAGTCCAAACAAATGCGAAGTCGCACACCACTGAACCAAACAGCAGCCATGTTGAAACTCTCAGGTCATTCTGATCCTGATCCGCAGAGATATTTGGCACACACACGGACAGACAGACAGAGATTCCTTGCTTTTATAGAGAGATAATACCCAAGTTTCTCTTGCAGAAGACATCTTATAATATGGAATATAAAATATTTTTAACAGTAAAATTTGCTACTTGCATAATTTCAAACAGGAAGTAGCGTTAGATGAACACCAAGGTGCTGCATCTTAAAAAACATGATGTCATCGTTCCTCCTCTCATACAGGCCCTGCGCACAAATGTTCAAATGTATTTTATAGCTTCTATGAGGCTCCAGCAGGCTGTTAGAGAAATCAGTGTTACACTGTGTGGAAACTGGTAGAACCCAACAGTGGACACAAGGTTGGATCAGGATAGTAAGGCAATGTATTGATCTTAAACAAGGTTTCAACAGATGAGGGTAGAAGTTGAGAAGGCTGGGGGTTGAAAAGGTGGAGGAAGGAGGAGAGGTAGCTCACGGTGGTGCTGGAGTGCTGTGTGGTGGGTAGATGCTCAGAGCAGCACAGGGCAGGATGTGGACCTCTGCAAGCAGAACCAGCACCAAAAGCACCAAAACACGAAGAAATCCACTGCAGAATTAGATTGTGACAGTCAGAGTGAATCATCATAGAGTACAAAATTCTTTAATACGAAACATTAAAACATTTTGCACTGTCCAACGCAGGGACGTGCACATGATTATAGAGGCAGCTCTGAGATAGTAACCTAGCAACACTAGGGGGGTCCGGGGGCCTGACCCCCCGGAAGAAAATTTTGAAAAATAACCCTTTAGATGGTGACTACTGGGGAGATTTTGGAAAAAAAATTCAGTTTCAGAATTTCAGAATCAGAATCTAAGACATGAGACTAAACAGTGTAGAAGTTGACTTGAAAATATGTGAACCTCTTCAGCATTAGAGAATTTTTATACCATTATTTTCTTAGATTTTTAATGGAAACAGAATCTGTTTGAGAAGTCAGTGGGCCACATGAAATGGAAGCGAGAAAAAAATCAAAATTTCTGCATATTAATATTCATATTCATATAAAGCTGAATACCCAACCTAAAACCAACTTCACCCTGGTTCTATGAGTCGCCTGTTGCAGCCTTTGAATGGGATGACAGGTGGGTTGCCGACATCGCCGCAGACCCCTGGCGCATTTTGCGTGACGTAACGCGAGTGGGGCGCTGAGGACAGTCCGCCCCGGTCAACAGTCGCACAGGGAGCGAGGGGACCCCGACCCTCCCCCGCGA
>CAEMYA010001714.1:0-12856 GCA_903131615.1 Diplodus sargus | reverse complement strand
CCGGGACGCCTCCCTTGGGAGGTGTTCCTGGCATGTCCCACCGGGAGGAGACCCTGAGGAAGACCCAGGACACGCTGGTGTGACTATGTCACCCAGCTGGCCTGGGAACGCCTTGGGATCCACCCGGAAGAGCTGGAGGCAGTGTCCGGGGAGAGGGAAGTCTGGGTGTCCCTGCTCAGGCAGCTACCCAGGCGACCCGGCCCCGGATAAGCGGACGACAATGGATGGATGGATGGATTGACCATCTGTCCGTCCAGTCCATTTGTTTGTGGACTTCAGTTCTCTCTATACTTCTTCACTTGACTGCCTCCTTTGCTATTGTAATAACTACAACAGCCACTAGATGTCACCATCTAAAAAATCTATAAATAGCTGCTCTCAAGTCAACCTATAGGGTCATTTTCTTACGATGGTTATTTATAATGGTGCTCTATGAATGGTCGCAAAGCAAAAAGCTGAGTGGCGCCGTCGCATACAGGTCCAAATGATATATTCATGATGCACCCCCATGTGTTATTATCTTAAAAGGTGAAATAATTGAATTAAGACTGTATGAACTTATGAAGTTTATTTTCATTTGCAGTTTCCACATTAAATCACACAAATGAGCAGAACCAGCTCAAAGAAAACCTAACGATTCTCCTGGCAGTCAATGTCAACCTGACAAACATCCACCACAAACTGAACACAGCTGTCAACAATCTGACAGTCCAGTTAGACAACCTGAATAAATCCTATACTGCCTTAGAGAGTAACAACACGGACATAATTGCAGAAAACCAGGAACTGAAGACACAAAACCAGCAGCTGGAGACACAAAACCAGCAGCTGGAGACACAGAAGAAAAACTTGACTGATATGTTACAAGACGTGCAGACAGAGAGGAATGAGCTCAACGTGAGTCGAGCTCAGTGGAGCATTGATCAATACTGCCCCATAGAGGGAGCTGGTACGTACAGAACACATGAATTATTTCTAAAAAAAACCAATAACATTTATATCATAATAAAGTAATGCATTATTGGTTGGCTTCTGTTTTTTCAGCAAGACAGTGTAAGTCTTGTCCTAAGGGCTGGAGACGAGACAAGTCCAGATGCTACGCAATTAATGATGCTGGACCTCCTTATCAGAGAACCTGGGATGGAGCTCAAGCAGACTGCAAGGGAAAGATTTCAGAACTGGCTGTTATAAATAATGCACAGGAGAAGGTAATCATGATTATAAGGACAATAATACAATAATAAGGACATTTTAATCACAGCCTAAATGAAAAATATTTTCAGTAAGCCTAAAAACAGTTTGTCATCATTTACAGTGTGTTTTCTTAACTTGAGTATTTAGATATATAGTAACTGTCTCTCTGGTGTCAGGAATCCATCCGTGAAAAGAGTTGGATCCGTTCAGGAATCAATGGATACTGGATTGGCCTGAGAGTTGTAGATGGGAAGTGGACGTGGGTCGACAGAAGTAATCTGACTGACATGTAAGACGAACATTCTTAAACATTTTGAATTATGAACTCTATCAGCCTCGATCTAAACATCATGTTCTTCCCTCAGCTCCTGGATACAACCAGCGACTCCTACTGAAGGTCACTGTGCCATTTCTGTCCCAAAAAACATCCCAAACAACGGACTGAAATCAGTGAACTGCAGTGAAACAAACGCATGGATCTGCGAAAAGAAGGCTTTGTCTCTTACACCACCTTAGTTAAACAGGCAGCTTATTCAGGGTGTGTCCTACCACTTGCCCAGTGTGAGCTGGGATCAGCTCCAATCCATGCGACCATGTAAAGGAAAAGTGTTTTATGGATGATGAATGAATGCAGGTTGAATGTGTGTGTTCTTCTATTTTCATCAAGATGCAGCTAGGACATGTTTTATGTCAGTTTAAAGTGATTGGTAAGGAATCATTTCCAGTGTATTTGTATCCTGATATGAAGGATATTAAAGCTTAAGGTTGGTAGTCTTAAAAGCATATTTTGTCTCACATGTAATAATAGATGAGGCTTTTGCAGCCCTCTAATAATTGGTTTCTCAATGCTAACATGCTAGCCTGACAGCGGTGAGTGCTTAAAATTGCCATGCTACTTGTTTAGGCTATTATGATGAAGAAATATGTTGTGTGTTTTTTTTTTTTTTACATGTGAATATGAGACATGTGATTGTTGTAAATGGTTAGCGATGACAACTTTGTTCATAGCCGATTTAGCCTGTCATCAGCAGCTAATCCAGTTAGCGCAAAGCACACATTCATGGTAAGAAGAAGTAGCAGCCAGGTTGGCTAGCCTTCTCAGACTGAGGTACATTCATGATGAATATTTTGCTTGTGTTTATGTGACTGGGTCATTCTATAGAGTTGTTTATGTACGTTTTTTTTTTTTTTTTTTTTTCCAAAAGCAGTTAACGGAGCTTGTTGAACTTATTACTTAGCTTGTTGTTCAGCAGCTAACTCAGTTAGCCCAAAACACACAGCCCCTGAACCAGAGAACAGAGCACTTGCTTGTTTGCATGTCTTTTAACCAATCATAATCGCCTTGGGTGGCTCTTAACCCTTGAGTCTACCAAAATAGGTCTGACAAGCACGGAAAGTGATCAACATTGAAATCCAATGAATGAACACAAACACTCCTGCACACTCCAGAAATGACTACATCATTGTCTGTGCCACTCTCTGCATCTTACCCTAACAAATTTACCAACTTCCCTGTTTTCACTAACCCAGAGATTAACTGAGAAACACAGCTATCTCGTTAATTCAATGTCAAAATCATAGTGTTTATCTGGATTTTCTTGTTCTTTGTGTAACTTCTGTTCATGATGTTCAGGTCATGATTTTTGCCCTGTTTGCAGTATTACCTTAACATCACGCCTGGTTGAAGCTCAGGTGTCATCAGCTGCTACATTTTATGCACAAATTAAACAGTTAATACATTTCTGTATCATGTCAATCTGGATTTTTATGATATCAAGAATACATGATGTGAAATAAATCAAAAAAGCATCCCAATGAAACAGTTTGCAGTGTGTTTCAGGCCCCTTGCATATTATGCATGTCTGACTTTCATACCCCACTGTTAATGTCATATTGACACACAGTTTGTGACACTGTGCATAATTAACGTCTATGTTGAAAAAACAACAACAGAAACAGAAGTAAGGTGGGGACCTTTACAGTGAACCAGATGCGCTCTAAACATCGGTAACAGTTTGGATCTTGACACTCATCTTGAAGGCCTCGTTTAGGACCGCAGCGTTCAAGATGAACAGAAAACCAACAGCACCAACTGGTATTTAAACAATTCTATTGTTTATAAGTTTGCTTCCATTCGTGATGCAAGCTGTGCCACTGCAGCATGACAGACAGGAATTCGAAGAGCAACGACAAATGTTTAACTTAATTGCAAATGGACTATAAATCAGTTAATACATCTACTCCAAAAACAAGATGTTTTTTTTTATACACAACCATTTCTCTGTTTGCAGCCTAACCTTAACAACACACCTGGCTGAAGCTGCTACATTTTAAGCACAAATTTAAGTTCAATTAAGAGTTATATTTCTGTATAATTTCAATCAGGATTTTTATGGTATCAAGAAAATATGCTCATGAAGTGAGGTAAAACAAAAAGCAACCGAATGAAACAGTTTGCAGTGTGTGTATTAACATGCATGTGATTTAAGCAACTTCAACCTGTGCAGGTTTGACTGTCATACCCCAGTGTTAATCTCATCATAACACACAGTACGTGACACTGTGCAGACAGTTATTCACACTTCTAGATTTCCTTTGACAAGAATTAAATAATTAACCACTGAAAAAACAACTCCAGAAACAGAAGTACAGTAAAAACATCAGCAACAGTTCAGACCTTGACACTTACCTCGAAGCCCCTTTTAGGAAAGCAGCATTCAAAATGAACAGGAAATCAACAGCACCAACTGGTATTTAAACTTATTCGAACTAATTCTAATGTTTATATATTTGCTTTGTCTTCTATGTCTTAATGTACCAGTGACTAACGTTAAAATACTGGTCATTTAAATGTTATGATTAGGGATTCAAAATTTCCAAATGTTTAAATCCAGTTGTTTGTTTTGAAATATTACCACTTTGCTCGACACATTGAGAACACAAATATTGTATGTTTGATGTATTTTCTTTTTTTAAAATAAAAATTTGTATCGTCAGTCCAGTGTTAGTCTCATTAACGTGTGTGATTCTCTTTGTATCGTTCAGAACATTGAGGAAGAAGCTGACTATGTTAACTCAGCAGAATGCACAGTGGATAAAACAGCAGCAACTTCAGGTGAA
Organism: Diplodus sargus; assembly: GCA_903131615.1. Taxonomy (NCBI): domain Eukaryota; kingdom Metazoa; phylum Chordata; class Actinopteri; order Spariformes; family Sparidae; genus Diplodus; species Diplodus sargus. The sequence continues at coordinate 8,542 of CAEMYA010001714.1, read as the reverse complement.
TTATAACACAATTCATTTCACAAATGTGATATTGTTCAGCATGAGATTTATTTACAGAATATGGTGTTTATTCAAATGTGGCTGTGATGAAGATTTTAAAGGTGACTGTCTGAAAGCTCAGTAATCAATTTAAAATGTTAAATCAACTGAATTCCTTTTTTGTCGTTCAGAACAGAAGTTTGGCTCCTTCACTCGGTCTTTTCCACCAGTGGCAGGGTGTTGGGTGATACTGATCGTTATCATGGCCCTTCGTATCTACTGTGAGTACCTTCTATGTGAATGTCAGTTCAGATCAAATCTTTTCTTCGTCACTTGTTGTTGTCAGTCTTTTTTTAAAGGATAGATTCACATTTTTTTCAAAGCTGTCTTAAAACAATAATACTCAATTTTCTCTTGCAGAAGACATTGTTTAATATAGAATATAAAGTATGTTTAACAGTAAGATTTGATAATAGCATCATTTTAAACAGGAAGTAGCTTAAGTTAGAGGAACACCAAGGCGCTACCATCCTTCCCCTTCTTATAAAGGTGTAGAAAAAAAAACATGTCATCCTTCCTCCTGTTCATACCGGCCCTGTGCATGATTGTTCAGATGTATTTTGTAGCTTATATGAGGCTCCAGCAGGCTGTTAGAGAAATCAGAGCGAATCATCTTAAGGTACAAAATTCTTTCACACAAAAACACATCAAGGACTTTTTTTTACAGCAAAGACAGTGACTTCAGAAGAGAACTACTTGATTTCACAAACTTGTTCCACTGAATCTTCATATTAGGAAAGTTTGGAACGTATTTTGTACGACTGTGTCCAACATGTCCTACAATAAAAGAGGATTAACATGAACACAAGCTTATTTTCGTCGCACTATTGATTTAAGATAGATTTGAGAATTACTGACCTCTCCTTTAATTTCTTTTAACATAAAACTTTTAATTGTGTTTTTCTCTCAAATGTTTTATATCCAAATTTGTCTGATATAAAAAATGTAATCAAAACTAACATCTTCCACTCTCTGTCACTGTAGTTACTTCAGTCATTTCTGAAAACAACGGCATGCTGACTGCAGAAAACCAGGAGCTGACGAACATCATCCACAAACTGAACACAGCTGTCAACAGTCTGAAAGTCCAGTTAGACAACCTGAATAAATCCTATACTGCCTTAGAGAGTAACAACACGGACGTGATTGCAGAAAACCAGAAACTGGAGACACAAAACCAGCAGCTGGAGACACAGAAGAAAAACTTGACTGATATGATTCAAGACATGGAGACAGAGTGGAATGAGCTCAACGTGAGTCGAGCTCAGTGGAGCATTGATCAATACTGCCCCATAGAGGGAGCTGGTACGTACAGAACACATTAATTATTTCCAAAAATAACCAATAACATTAATATCATAATGAAGTAATGTCTTTTATTGGTTGGCTTCTGTTTTTTCAGTGAGAAAGTGTAAGTCTTGTCAGGACGGCTGGAGACCAGACAAGTCCAGCTGCTACGCGCTTAATGATGCTAGACCTCCTGATCAGAGAACCTGGGATGGAGCTCAAGCAGACTGCAAAGGAAAAATTTCAGAACTGGCTGTTATAAATAATGCACAGGAGAAGGTAATCATGATTATAAGAGCATTTTAATCACAGCCTAAATGAAAAGTTTGTCATTTACAGTGTGTTTTCTTAACTTGAGTATTTAAATATATAATAACTGTCTCTCTGGTGTCAGGAATCCATCCGTGAAAAGAGTTGGATCCGTCCTGAAGTCAATGGATACTGGATTGGCCTGAGAGTTGTAGATGGGAAGTGGACGTGGGTCGACAGAAGTAATCTGACTGAAATGTAAGACACACATTCTTAAACATTTTGAATCATGAACTCTATCAGCCTCGATCTAAACATCATGTTCTTCCCTCAGCTCCTGGATACAACCAGCGACTCCTACTGAAGGTCACTGTGCCATTTCTGTCCAGAACCAAGGACTGAAATCAGTGAACTGCAGTGAAAAGAACGCATGGATCTGTGAAAAGAAGGCTTTGTCTCTTACACCACCTTACTGAAACTTGAGAAGGTTTCCAGATTGTGGTGCAGTGGTTAGAGCTGTTGGTCCTGCGTTGAAGATGTAGCAAACAGGGCATTTCTGTGCGAACTATGGATTTGGATGTTCTAGCTGTGAATGTGAGTGTGAATGGTTGTTTGTTTCAATATGTCAGCCTGTGATTAACAAGCTGGAATCAGCTCCAGCCCCTGTAACCCTGTAAAGGAAGATTGTTTTAAGGATAATGAATGAATGCACGTGGAGCGACTGTGAGCCTGCAAAATAGTGTCAGTAGAAACTTGGTTTGTATGCGGGGAGGTGATCATAGACATTAAAATGGCCCAATCGCTGCTAGCTTGTTTATAAAGCTCTCTGCCATTATAGCAACAAGGTTATTTTTAGCATCACTTGCCTTGCAAGCTTGGAGGTTGTTGGTGATTTTAGAAAAGGTGCATGCAGATAACGGAAGGAAGGGGAGAATTGGTGCCCAACTACAGGCTTCATACCAACGGTCTACATCTGACTACTTCAGCAGGAACAGACTTGTTCAGTTTCTAACCCAGATAGCACAAAGAACACACGTACACAAGTAAAACAGCTGTAAACAAAGTAGCTCAATCTGAAAACTCCATTGAGTGATTGATGATATGATTGTGACATTCAGCCGAGTTGTCCATGCATGTATATATTGCACTTTAAAAGCTAAGAGAGCTTGTTGAATCCAGCTAACTAGCTAGACCAGACTAACACATATCTCCCTGCTGGCCATGAAGAACTATATCAGGCTGTTGCTGTTCCTTCATGTGTTTTGGAGAAGTGACTCTGTTTGGAGGGAGGCCTGAAGGGAGGGGGAGGGTTTTCTCCAGTTGTGTACTTTCAAATGTAGCTCGTTCCTGCTGGTTTCTACAAGCCAACCATCCCCAGCTTTAACATGTAGAGGTGACTGTTTTGTTTTATTTGTATGCCAGGCAGTTAATTTCTCGTTTAGTCCATTATAAATAATAGAAATGCTGCTTCAGATTCTTGTTTTTGTCTTTTTCTTACATAATTACAAAGACGGTTTTATCTGTCAAACCACTGCAGTGAAACTTGAGAATGCTACTGGACGCTCTGTAAATATTAATTAAGTGGGTGATTAAATTGTTTTTATTGCTGTGGTTTTCTTCTCTTTTTCCATAACTTTTCATCAGTTCAGAGAAGTTTTGTAGTGATTGTTTTTATTGATCTTCTTGCTCACATTTGGCCTTGATAATTAGATTTTTGTTATTACCATGGTTACAACCATGTATGTTTCATCCAGCTGCTTGAATGTGAATTCACAGCATCGCTGTAAAAGAGCTTAATGTTAAGCTAATTTTCCCTGAAAAAACAGTGGCTGATGATGATGATGACTATGATAACAATATGATAACATTTGAAATTGTTGCTGATTGGTCAACAGGGGGCGCTGCATCACCTGTTCATAACAGAATGTTAGCAAAGCTGTTACAGCATTTGTATTCTGATATCAGAATCAGAATACGTTATTTATCCCTGGGGGAAAATTGTTTTTGTTCCAGATGCTCCGTGCAAAGTAGAAATAGAAATATAATGTTGTGATGATCTAATGATGTAAAGAATATTAACATGAAAAGGTGACGGTTCAGTCATATCTGTTTATCTTCATGCAAATTCCTGTATTTAATAAAAATGTTGCTACACATTCTTGAAATTGTCTTTTTCTTTATTCCAAAAATGTTGGGACGCTGTCAATAAAAACTGAGTGCAATCATTGACAATTGAGCTGTTTACTGACAGCAGTTTTACAGAAGTGCTCCTGAGTCCATGTAGTAATATCGTTTATACAGTCTTGTGTTTCACAAAGTGATGAACCTCGCCCCATCCTCGACTGTGAACAACTGAGCCTCTCGATGATGCCCCACACCATCGCCTTTTAACGATGAACTTGTTCATCAGTGGAACGTTCCAAACAAGTGTTTTTTTTTAACATCCCACAACTTTCCCAGTCTTTTGTTGCTCCTGTCCAAACATGTTGAAACATCAAATTCCAAATAAACGTGGATTTACTTTAATCATTAAGTGGATTGGACTGTAAAGCATTAAATATCAAACTTTGTATTTGTACAGTTGAGCATCAAACTTCTTTGTCATCAGAGTTGTACATGTTGATCACTGAAAATGTCTGCAAGCTTTCAACAAGTGAGAATGATGAAAGCTTTTTCTCATCCTGGTCAAAGATGTCACAACGTCCTGAACAAATTCATTCTGGGTCCCTGTTTAGAAACGTTGCGTTTGACCAACATAGGGGTTGAAATCTAATGAGTCGTAATCATAATGCAAGCCAAGTTCAGCATTAGAGACCTTCACAGTGAATCAGATGTGCTGTAAACATTAGTAGTAGTTCAGACTCTGACACTTACCTTGAAGCCTCATTTAGGACCGCAGCGTTCAAGATGAACAGAAAACCAACAGCACCAACTGGTATTTACACAATTCTATTATTTATATGTTTGCTTTGTCTACTATGTCTTAATGTACCAGTAACTAACATTAAAATACTGATCATATAAATGCTGCAGTCTAAAGTTGGATGTATTTTTTCACAGTGAAATATTGTATAGTCTCTCCAGAGTGCTCGACATGTTGAGGGTAAATCTGGAAGTGAAGTTCAGTTTAGTCTCATTAACGACTGTGACTGATCTTTGTGTCTTTCAGAGGAAATTGAGGAAGTTGCTGACTATGTTAACTCAACAGTACGTGCAGTGGATAAAACAGCTGCCACTCCAGGTGAATTATGAACACAGTACATTTTACAAATATAATATTGTTCAGCATGAGATTTGGTGGTGTTGAAGGTTTTGAAGGTGACTGTCTGAAAGCTCAGTAATCAATTTAAAATGTTAAATCAACTGAATTCCTTTTGTGTCTTTCAGAACAGAACTTTGGCTCATTCACTCGGTCTTTTCCACCAGTGGCAGGGTGTTGGGTGATACTGATCGTTATCATGGCCCTTCGTATCTACTGTGAGTACCTTCTATATGAATGTCAGTTCAGATCCAATCTTTTCTTCTTCACTTTTTGTTGTCAGTCTTTTTGTAAAGGATATGGTCACAGTTTTTTCAAAGCTGTCTTAAAACAATAATGCCCAAGTTTCTCTTGTAGAAGACATCTTATAATATAGAATATAAAGTATTTTTAACAGCAAGATTTGATTATAGCATTATTTTAAACAGGAATTAGATTAGATCAGAGAAACATCAAGGTGCTGCAACTTAAAAACCGGACACAAGGTTGGATCAGGATGGTAAGTCAATTTATTGATCTTAAACAAGGTTTCAGCAGATCAGGGTAGAAGTTAGGAAGGCTGGGGGTCGAAAAGGTGGAGGAAGGAGGAGAGGTAGCTCACGGTGGTGCTGGAGTGCCGCGTGGTGGGTAGATGCTCAGAGCAGCACAGGGCAGGATGTGGACCTCTGCAAGCAGAACCAGCACCAAAAGCACCAAAACACAAAGAAATCCACTGCAGAATTAGATTGTGACAGTCAGAGTGAATCATTATAAGGTGCAAAATTCTTTAATAGAAAACATTAAAACATTTTGCACTGTACAACGCAGGGACGTGAATTACTTACCTCTCCTTTAATGTCTTTTATAATGATATAATACTTTTTATTGTGTTTTCTGTCAAAATATTTTCTATTAATGAACTAAAATGTCTTCAATACCAACATCTTCCGCTCTCTGCCACTGTAGTTACTTCAGTCATTTCTGAAAATAACGGCATGCTGACTGCAGAAAACCAGCAGCTGACAAACATCATCCACAAACTGAACTCAGCTGTCAACAATCTGAAAGTCCAGTTTGACAAACTGAATAAATCCATCACTGCCTCAGAGTGTAATGACACTGACGTGATTGCAGAAATCCAGGAACTGAAGACACAAAACCAGCAGCTGGAGACACAAAACCAGCAGCTGGAGACACAAAACCAGCAGCTGGAGACACAAAGCCAGCAGCTGGAGACACAAAACCAGCAGCTGGAGACACAGAAGAAAAACTTGACTGATATGTTTCAAGACATGGAGACAGAGAGGAATGAGCTCAACGTGAGTCGAGCTCAGTGGAGCATTGATCAATACTGCCCCATAGAGGGAGCTGGTACGTACAGAACACATTAATTATTTCCCAAAATAACCAATAACATTAATATCATAATGAAGTAATGTCTTTTATTGGTTGGTGTCTGTTTTTTCAGCAAGACAGTGTAAGTCTTGTCAGGCGGGCTGGTTACAAGACGAGTCCAGCTGCTACGCTGTTAATGATGCTAGACCTCCTGATCAGAAAACCTGGGATGAAGCTCAAGCAAACTGCAAGGGAAAGATTTCAGAATTGCCTGTTATAAATAATGCACAGGAGAAGGTAATCATGATTATAAGGACAATTTAATCACAGCCTAAATTAAAAATGATTTCTGTAAGTGTAAAAACAGTTTGTCATTTACAGTGTGTTTTCTTAACTTGAGCATTTAAATGTATAATAACGTTCTCTCTGGTGTCAGGAATACATCAGTAAAAACAGTTGGAACGGTCCAAGAATCAATGGATACTGGATTGGCCTGAGAGTTGTAGATGGGAAGTGGACGTGGGTCGATGGAAGTAATCTGACTGAAATGTAAGACACACATTCTTAAACATTTTGAATCATGAACTCTATCAGTTTTGATCTAAACATCATGTTCTTCCCTCAGCTCCTGGATACAACCAGCGACTCCTACTGAAGGTCACTGTGCCATTTCTGTCCTAAACAACGGACTGAAATCAGTGAACTGCAGTGAAACAAACGCATGGATCTGCGAAAAGAAGGCTTTGTCTCTTACACCACCTTACTGAAACTTGAGAAGGTTACCAGATTGTGGTGCAGTGGTTAGTGCTGTTGGTCCTGTGTTGAAGACGTAGCAAACAGGGCGTTTCTGTGCGAACTATGGATTTGGATATTCTCGCTGTGAATGTGAGTGTGAATGGTTGTTTGTTTCAATATGTCAGCCTGTGATTAACAAGCTGGGATCAGCTCCAGCCCCTGTAACCCTGTAAAGGAACATTGTTTTAAGGATAATGAATGAATGCCTTTTAAATGTGTGTGTGTTTCCTCTACTTCCATCACGATGCAGTTAAGACATGTTTTATGTCAGCATAAAGTGATTGGTTTGGCATTATTTCCTGTGTATTTGTATCCTGTTGTGGAGCGACTGTGAGTCTGCAAAATAGTGTCAGTAGAAACTTGGTTTGTATACGGGGAAGTGATCAAAGACATTAAAATGGCTCAATCGCTGCTAGCTTGTTTATATAGCTCTATGCCATTATAGCAACAAGGTTATTTTTAACATAACTTGCCTTGCTAGCTTGGAAGTTGTTGGGGATTTTAGAAAGAGTACAGGCAGATAATGGAAGGGAAGAGAGCAATTGGTGCTCAATTACAGGCTTCATACCAACGGTCTACATCTGACTACTTCAGCAGGAACAGACTTGTTCAGTTTCTAACCCAGTTAGCACAAAGCACACACGTACACAAGTAAAACAGCTGTAAACAAAGAACCTCAATCTGAAAACTCCATTGAGTGACTGATGATATGATTGTGGCATTCAGCAGAGTTGTCCATGCATGTATATATTGCACTTTACAAGCTAAGAGAGCTCGTTGCATGTAGCTAACTAGCTAGACTAGACTAACACATATCTCCCTGCTGGCCATGAAGAACTATATCAGGCTGTTGCTGTTCCTTCATGTGTTTTGGAGAAGTGACTCTGTTTGGAGAGAGGCCTGAAGGGAGGGGGAGGGTTTTCTCCAGTTGTGTACTTTCAAATGTAGCTCGTTCCTGCTGGTTTCTACAAGCCAACCATCCCCAGCTTTAACATTTAGAGGTGACTGTTTTGTTTCATTTGTATGCCAGGCAGTGAATTTCTCGTTTAGTCCATCATAAAGAATAGAAATGCTGCTTCAGATTCTTGTTTTTGTCTTTCTCTTACATAATTGCAACAAAGGTTTTAACTGTCAAACCACTGCAGTAAAACTTGAGAAGGCTACTGGACGCTCTGTAAAGATTAATTAAGTGGGTGACTAAATTGTTTTTATTGCTGTGGTTTAATTCTCTTTTTCCATAACTTTTCATCAGTTCAGAAAGTCTTTGTAGTGATTGTTTTTATTGATCTTCTTGCTCACATTTGGGCTTGATAATTAGATTTTTGTTATTACCATGGTTACATCATGTATGTTTCATCCAGCTGCTTGAATGTGAATTCACGGCATCGCTGTAAAAGAGCTTAATGTTCAGCTAATTTTCCCTGAAAAAACTGGCTGATGATGGTAACGACTATGATAATAATATGATAACATTTGAAATTGTTGCCGATTGGTCAACAGGGGGCGCTTCATCACTTGTTCATAACAGAATGTTAGCAAAGCTGTTACAGCATTTGTATTCTGATGTCAGAATCAGAATACGTTATTTATCCCTGGGGG
>CAEMYA010001713.1:2487-17338 GCA_903131615.1 Diplodus sargus | reverse complement strand
TAATGAGTCAAAACAGAAGAAGCTGAATTTGAAGCAGGCAGTGCAGCTCTTCATTCAGCTGGAAGGAGCTCAGGCAGACCTGAGCATTGCCTGCATTTAAATGTAAATAGTTACACAGAACTTTGTGCATTTTTATAATGTATGCACTTATTCAGCAAACAACAATTTATATTTGCATTATAAGTAATAAAAATGGTTTGTTAAACATATTTGTGGTTTTCACAGTAAAAAAATCTAACTTTTTCTACTCGGATTTTGTTAGTACATTATGTCAAAATGAAAAAATAACTGTACAGTCACACATGTGAGGTTGTGCTGAAAATAATCACACCAGGTAAATAGTTTTTAAGGTGAAATATAATGGCAAAATCAAAAATAGTCAAAAACGAACAATTATTCCCTGGAATATCGGATTTCACAACAAACCTAAATATCCCCGACGTTCCACCTTCAAACAGCCTCATTTGGCCATCAGTGAAAATGCTTCTAAACCTCCCACTTTTCTATAGGAACACATATTTCCTACAGGCACTGCACTAGTACATATAACTAGGCTGAGTTTAAAAAGGACTCAGATCAGTTCTGACCTTTCAGAATTTGTTTTTTATGGTCAAATAAAGATTTCTGCAGTTTGATGCACAAAACTTCTCAGTGAGCATCATAACTGTCCTCAGATGTTTCCTCTGAAATATATTTACTGTAAACAGAGTGAGTGTAATACTGTGAATCTAACTGCATATCACATACAGCACATAGAGAGTTAATGATTAATAAATGTACATGAACATCGTCACAAAGACAATAATTAATGATGTTCATGCTCCTAAAAGGTGAATTCAGACTGAACACAAAGTTACTTTCTGTCTCAAGTGTGTGTGTGTGTGTGTGTGTGTGTGTGTGTGTGTGTGTGTGTGTGCGTGCTCTATAAACATATTTTTCAATCAGTTTAAAACGTTTTAAATTATTAACATATTAAATCATAACCAGGAAGAATCTCACCTTGGATATACACAGACGTCACAGCAAATATCTGATGGCCGAGTGTCTCCTGTGTAGCTACACAGTGATAGTTGTCGGTCTTGGTCACAGTAATCTTGACAGCGACGTATGAACGACCTCCTCTTTCTGAGATCTTTGTCTCCTCAGCAGGAAGAGTGTTACCAGTGCTGTTCTTCCACTTTAATGTAGGACGTGGATCACCATGAGCTTCACACTGCAGCAGAGACCAGTCATTTGTATGAGCAAGTGTCCTGACACACGGCTCTGGAGCTAAACCTGTGAACACATTATAAACAACAGATTATAAAGAGACAGTTTCAGCATTATTAATGTCATATTGTGATTTTGTTCATCTACACTCTGCTTGTATACAGTTTACTGTGAAGAGAAAAACACAATAAAAGCCTCCAGCAGCATTTTATGGGACTGAGGCCGACGCACATATACAGGGAATTTGTTAAACTGTATAAAGATTGTTATATAACATAAAACAAAGTGTTTAAAGGTGAACACACCTGATGTGTCACATGTTAGTCAGAACTGCTTTAATTATAAGAATAATATTATGAATTTAAATTATTTTCTGAATAATACTGACAAACCTAGTTCATCATATTATTAAACTAAACGAGGAAACAAAAGGCAACATTGAAAAATTTTCCTGATGGAACCTGATGAAGGTCTTTGTACCAAAACATTCTTAACATTAATTATTAATTGAGGTCAACAGGAGTTTTTGTCCTGAGTTACAGAACCTCAAAAAGAGCATCTGATCGCTGCTCCTGTGTCAGAGCTTAGACTTAGACACGACTTTATTAATCCCTTTGGGAGGTTCCCTCGGGGCAATTGAAGTTCCATATCACACACAGCACTGTTAAATATACATATACATAAATAATATAAAATAAAATAACATAAAATAACACTGTAAGGATAGAGGAGGAAAAATATATATATGTAAATATATGTATACACACGTGTCTATATAATATATATAGTACACAGTATTCACAGATACATGATGCATGATACACAAATACACAGTATTTGTATGGTTGTGTTGTTATTGCACCTGGTTATTGTACATGCGTTTGTTCATCATCTGTTCGCCCTCCTTCCCCCCAGTGAGGAGTTGAACAGTTTGATGGCACGGGGGACAAAGGAGTTCCTCAGTCTGTTTGTCCAGCTCTTTGGAAGGAGCAGCCTGTCACTCAGTGAGTTTACATGCACAGTTTAGTCGGATTACAGCCATAGTTCGACTATGCAACTCTATCAGACAACTGCAATTGTCCGAGTATAGATGACGGTGAGAAAATCGAATTACTGGCCGAAGCATGTACGCTACCGGTACGCTAGGTGGCGCTGTGCCCATTTCAACTAGTGGTAACAGAAACACCTCCGGCTGACCTCTTTACGTCACCAGCTGCCTCGGCACAATGGCGCTCTTTCTTGTGGTGATTTTGGAGGAAAGACGACGCCGCCGCCGTCCTTCTACTTCCAGCTCACGGCCCCAAGAAAAAAGTCCAGAGCCTGCGCAGAGCGCAAAATCCGATCCGATCTGATGGAACGTATACATGCAGGAGTAATGCGATCAATCGAATAATCTAGGTGTGTTAATCTGACTTTGAGAAATCCGATCCGGTCCGATTTTAGTCAGACTAAGGTATATACATGCATCTTAAAAATCCGATCATAGTCGGACTAACCCAGTAATTCGGTTTTCTTGAGTGTCATGTAAAAGCACTGACTGAACTGGCTCCTCCGGCTGCTGATGACAGTGTGCAGACGGTGGCTGGCATTGGCCAGGATGCCCTGCAGTTTGTTTAGAGTTCTCCTCTCTGCCACTGTCACCTGGGGGTCCAGCTTCATGCCGACAACCGAGCCGGCCCGCCTGACCAGCTTTTCCAACCTGGAAAGGTCTCCCTTTGATGTGCTCCTGCCCCAGCACACCACAGCGTAGGAAAGAACGCTGGCGACCACTGACTGACAGAACATCCACAGGAGCTTCCTGCAGATGTTGAGTGATTGTAGCCTCCTCAGAAAGTACAATCTGCTCTGAGCCTTCTTGTACAGCTGCTTAGTGTTGCTCATCCAGTCCAGCTTGTTGTCCAGCCACAGCCCAAGATATTTATAGGTCTCCACGACCTCCACCTCCTCTGCTCCTAACAGAACTGGTCTGGGTTAATCCCTCCCGAAGTCAGTGACCAGTTCTTTAGTCTTTGAGGTGTTGAGCTGCAGGTTGTTTTGTGTGGCACCAGACAACAAAGTTCCTCACCAGGCTCCTGTATTCCTCCTCTTTATCATCTCTGATACACCCCATGATGGCCGTGTCATCTGCGAACTTCTGGATGTGACACATTTCAGAGGTGTAGCAGAAGTCCGCTGCGTACAGAGTAGATAGGAGGGGGGACAGCACAGTCCCCTGCGGAGCTCCTATGCTGCTGACCACAGTGTCAGACGTGATGTCCTTAAGCCTGACATACTGTGGTGTAAAGAACAGTAAATTGTTGTAGGCTGTCTCCTCAGCCTCTTTCTGTATTCTGTCTGTTGAGCATGTGAATGACCTTGGACTGCCATCTAGTGGCCAGTTTTAGCAAGGTATAAAAAGGGAGGAGACCATGAACCCTGTAAGCTCACCTGTGCGCATCTTCACCTGTGCGCATCTCAATCGCCGTCTCCTTTGTCTCAGCTGGTTTTGCGCTGCATCTGTGCTGCCGAGTCGTTTCTTTGTTTGGATTATTTGTGCTACTCCCAGTAAGTTTGCTTTAAACAGTGTATTGTAATCACGTACCATCTTTATGTTGATTAGGTTGCTGCGGTCTGTCTTAAGTTTGTTTATTGTTAATAGGAGGCAGATGGCTTTTCAAACGGCACCTTCAACATACAAACAATTAGCTGCCTTGGTAAAGTGGAACGAGGTATGTGAAACTCAAATTTTGGGCTATTACTTTTATCCTTGAGGTGTCTAGATTTATTTTTGGTTGATCAAGTTAAACAATGAGTGTAAACATTTTCTAATAAATGTATCTCTGTTGTATTTTATTATTGAATGGGGGTGATTGTATTGAGGGTTTGGAAATTGTATTAGGAAATTGTAAATCAAATGTTTCATGTATTTAATCTAGCCTCTTTATTTTCTTTCTGTATTCCCTTTTCATAGTTTTCACGGTGCTACAACACTCAATAAAATTTAAGCACCCGTCAGAATCTCTCCGCCTCATTTTGTTGACGCCAAGGGTCCGCTACATGTGGTCTGTTGGTGAGGTAGCTGGAAATTCAAGCAACCAAGCAGGGGTCCACTCGCATTCTGTTTAGTTTTTCCTGGAGTAAAAGGGGCTGGATTGTGTTGAAGGCACTCGAAAAGCCCAGGAAGAGGATCCTGACTGTGCCGCTTCCCTTGTGCAGATGCGAGTGGGCTCGGTGTAGGAGGTCGAGGATGGCATCCTCCACACCAACCTCTGCTCGGTAGGCAAACTGCAGGCTGTCCTCAGCATGCTGTACCTGGAGCCTGAGGAGGTTGAGGAAAAGTCGCTCCAATGTCTTCATCAGATGTGATGTGAGTGCCACCGGTCGGAAGTCATTCAGCTCGCTGGGCCGGTTCTTCTTTGGAACTGGAACAATGCATGATGTCTTCCAGAGGGTGGGCTGTATGTACAGAAGAGGGTGCTGCTTTGATGCCTGACTGGAGATGCACTGGGAGGGGGAGGGGAGCTGGCTGCGGTGAGGGTGGGGGGTGGAGTGGCTAAACCTATTGAAGAAGTTGTTCAGGTCGTTCGCTCTCTCCACACCCTCCCCCCCCCGCGCTGGTCCTAGCTTTGTGACCTGTGATGGTTCTGACACCTTCCCAGACCTCCCTCATGTTATTTTCCCCTCAGCTTCTGCTCCACTTTCTCCCTGTAGGAGTCTTTTGCCCCCCTCAGGCAGCGTTTCACCTCCTGCTGTGCTGCTTTCATCTCCTCTTTGTCTTTATTCCTGAAGGCCTTTTTCTTCGTGTTGAGGACAGCCTTGACTTTCTGTGTTACCCATAGTTTGTTATTAGCGTAACACTGAACAGTCTTGGTGGGGGCACGTCTGCACAGAAGTTGAGATAGTCTGTGAGACAGTGAGTCATCCCCTCTATGTCCTCATCATCATGTGCACCCAGCAGCACATCCCAGTCCGTGGTGTTGTAGCAGTCTCTCAGGGCCTCCTCTGCTTCAGGAGTCCATCTCCTGATGGAGCGAGTGGTGACAGCCTGCCTTTAAACCAAGGGGGTGTACTGGGGCCCTATGTACACCAGGTTGTGGTCTGACTTGCCCAGTGGGGGAAGGGCAGTGACTCTGTATGCTTCCTTAACGTTGGCATACAGTAAGTCAATCGTCCTGTTCTTCCTGGTGGGGCAGCTGACAACCTAGTGAAAAGCAGCCAGGGTAGAGTTCAGGGTGACATGATTGAAGTCTCCAGATATCATTATGAAGGCCTCAGGATATTGCATCTGCAGGCGTGCTGTGACGCTGTGTAGCCTTTCACAGGCAGCAGCCACATCTGCTCTTGGAGGAATGTAAACACAGAGGGCGCACAACGAGAGAGCTGACTCCCGTGTGTTTTGAGTCCGCTGTATCCATGGGATACATGTAAAATGTCGTGAAGAAGTAAAATATTCTTTTTAAAAAATAAAAATAAAAAAAGGGTAGAAAAAGGGAAAGGAAAGGGTAAAAATAAATAAATAAAATAAACAGTGCTGCAGAGTGAAAGGATAGGCTGCCGTCTCCTACAGCGCCATCTTGGACATTGTGTCAGGTGAAGAATATCAGGTGAAGTTTGATGATGACGGAGTTTATTGATGATGTCAGAGGCTTCAAATGACACTGCTGCTGCAGAAAGAGCTTCTTTCAACTTACAGATAAACTATTTGATCATTACTGCGGTAAAAAAGAATAAAAGGAATATTGTGATGTTGGGACTCAGAAGGATTGTGATATCTCACTATAAAAGCAAGGAATCTCTGTCTGTCTGTGTGTGTTTCTCTGCCTCAAATATCTCTGCGGATCAGGATCAGACTGACCTGAGAGTTTCAACATGGCCACTGCTTGGTTCAAGGGTGTCCCATGCGGATTTGTTTGAACTACAATGATACCGTTAATGAATCATTTCATAAATGCTTAACACATTCCGCAAGCATTGTCCACCGGAGCTACCACAGTGACGTGCGCACCACAGCCAATCACTGCAGAGCTCAAGCCCACGACACACCTTGAGAAAGCGGATGTATACCTGCAGTCGCACAAGCTGGACTGGGATTTTGCCAGCAGTCCAGTCCCGTTATGTTCTGTGCATCTAAACTGACTGTTGTGGATTAATGAGACTAAACAAGATCAGACCGGTCTGTTCGGGTCTGAGGAGATGCGGAGACGCGCGGACAACAAAGTGGAATCGGAATCTGTGGATGTTCGTGTGTAGCTAGCTGCTAGCCGCGAGCCGCTAACCGCTAACCAACCTACACGGCCCACCTCCTGAGTCAATGGACCGGACGCACCGGCATGTCCAAAACTGGACTTAGGGTAAATAATGTCCGCCACGCTTTTTCGCGAACATTGCCGTCACGTTTGCTTTGTGTCTGGTGCAGAAGAAACGGTCAAAACAGGCTTTTGTCACGAAAGTGTTCAAGCAGCAAGTTTGGTTGATGAGGAACAGGAAGGGCGTCCATATGTGCACGTGGCACCAGGACACCCTAGGCCGGAGGTCAATGATCGACTTTGTGGTCGTGTCATCTGACCTCCGGCCGTATGTCTTGGACACTCGGGTGAAGAGAGGGGCTGAGCTGTCAACTGATCACCACCTGGTGGTGAGTCGGATCCGCTGGCAGGGGAGGAAGCTGGACAGACCTGGCAGACCCAAACGTATTGTGAGGGTCTGCTGGGAACGTCTGGCGGAACCCTCTGTCAGGGAGTTCTTCAACTCCCACCTCCGGGAGAGCTTTAACCAGATCCCGAGGGAGGCTGGGGACATTGAGTCCGAATAGACCATGTTCTCCACTTCCATTGTTGACGCGGCTGTCCGGAGCTGCGGCCGTAAGGTCTCCGGTGCCTGTTGTGGCGGCAATCCCCGAACCCGGTGGTGGACTCCGGAAGTAAGGGATGCTGTCAAGCTGAAGAAGGAGTCCTATCGAGCCTGGTTGGCCCAGGGGACTCCTGAGGCAGCTGACAGGTACCGGCAGGCCAAGCGAGCGGCAGCACAGGCAGTCGCAGAAGCAAAAACTCGGGTCTGGGAAAAGTTCGCGGAGGCCATGGAGGAGGACTATCGGTCGGCCTCGAAAGAAATTCTGGCAAACCATCCGGTGCCTCAGGAGGGGGAAGCAGTCCCCCACCAACACTGTTTACAGTGGAGGTGGGGAGCTGTTGAGCTCGACTGGGGACATTGTCGGGGGGTGGAAGGAATACTTCGAGGATCTCCTCAATCCCACTGACACGCCTTCCATAGAGGAAGCAGATACTGGGGTCTCAGAGGTGGATTCATTCATCTCCCAAGCCGAAGTCACTGAGGTTGTTGGGAAGCTCCTCAGTGCCGAGGCACCGGGGGTGGATGAGATTCGCCCTGAGTACCTTAAGTCTCTGGATGTTGTGGGGCTGTCTTGGTTGACATGTCTCTGCAGCATTGCGTGGCAGTCGGGGACAGTGCCTCTGGACTGGCAGACCAGGGTGGTGGTCCCCCTGTTCAAAAAGGGGGCCGGAGGGTGTGCTCCAACTATCGGGGGATCACACTCCTCAGCCTCCCTGCGAAAGTCTATTCCAGGGTACTGGAGAGGAGAATTCGGCCGATAGTCGAACCTCAGATCCAGGAGGAACAATGCGGTTTTCGTCTGGGCCGTGGAACACTGGACCAGCTCTATACCCTCCGCAGGGTGCTCGAAGGTTCATGGGAGTTTGCCCAACCAGTCAACATGTGTTTTGTGGATCTGGAGAAGGCATTCGACCGTGTCCCTCGTGGCATTCTGTGGGAGGTGCTCCGGGAGTATGGGGTCGGAGGCCCTCTGTTAAGGGCTGTACGGTCCCTGTATGACCGGAGCAGGAGCCTGGTTCGCATTGCCGGCAGTAAGTCAGACCTGTTCCCAGTGCATGTTGGACTCCGGCAGGGCTGCCCTCTGTCACCAGTTCTGTTCATTATTTTTATGGACAGAATGTCTAGGCGCAGCCACGGGCCGGAGGAGGTCTGGTTCGGGAGCCACTGGATCTAATCTCTGCTTTTCGCGGATGATGTGGTCTTGTTGGCTCCTTCGAGCCAGGACCTCCAGCATGTCCTGGGGCGGTTTGCAGCCGAGTGTGAAGCGGCTGGGATGAGAATCAGCACCTCCAAGTCCGAGGCCATGGTTCTCGACCGGAAAAAGGTGGCTTGCTCCCTCCAGGTTGGGGGAGAGTTCCTGCCTCAAGTGGAGGAGTTTAAGTATCTTGGGGTCTTGTTCACGAGTGAGGGAAGGATGGAGCGTGAGATTGACAGGCGGATCGGTGCAGCGGCCGCAGTAATGCGGTCGTTGTATCGGTCTGTCGTGGTGAAGATCAATTTACCAGTCAATCTACGTTCCGACCCTCACCTATGGTCATGAACTTTGGGTCATGACCGAAAGAATAAGATCCT
Source organism: Diplodus sargus (assembly GCA_903131615.1). Classification (NCBI taxonomy): domain Eukaryota; kingdom Metazoa; phylum Chordata; class Actinopteri; order Spariformes; family Sparidae; genus Diplodus; species Diplodus sargus. Next base: position 8,728 of record CAEMYA010001713.1, on the reverse strand, counting down.
GGATTCAAGCGGCTGAAATGAGTTTCCTCCGCAGGGTGGCGGGGCGCTCCCTTAGAGATAGGGTGAGGAGCTCTGTCACCCGGGAGGAGCTCGAAGTAGAGCCGCTGCTCCTCCACATTGAGAGGAGCCAGCTGAGGTGGCTCGGGCATCTGTTTAGAATGCCCCCGGGACGCCTCCCTCGGGAGGTGTTCCTGGCATGTCCTGCCGGGAGGAGACCCCGCGACCCGGCCCCGGATAAGCGGACGAAAATGGATGGATGGATGGATGGAACAGGAAGCTGTGGGAGGGACTTCGGCGGATGATTGACAAGCAACGACGGTCAGTGTACTGACAGCGATATTGAGAGTTGTGAGATTTGTGACATATAGCGTGTTTGGAGTGCATAGTTAGTGTGTTTTGTAGTGTTTGGTGTCGTGTGTTTAGTGTGTAGTGTCGTTTTTTTGTTTAATGAGTCAAAACAATGAGAAGCTGAATTTGGAGCAGGCAGTGCAGCTCTTCATTCAGCTGGAAGGAGCTCAGGCAGACCTGAGCATTGCCTGCATTTAAATGTAAATAGTTAAACAGAACTTTGTACATTTTTAAAATGTATGCACATATTCAGCAAACAACAATTTATATTTGCATTGTAAGTCATAAAAATGGTTTGTTAAACATATTTGTGGTTTTCACAGTAAAAAATCGAACGTTTTCTTCTCGGATTTTTTGTTGTTGTTGTGATTTTAGGTCCATTGTGTTAATACAATATGTCAAAATGAAAAAAATAACTGTACAGTCACACATGTGAGGTTGTGCTGAAAATAATGACACCAAGTAAATAGTTTTTAAGGTGAAATATAATGGCAAAATCAAAAATAGTCAAAAACGGCCAGTTATACCCTGGAATATCGGATTTCACAACAAACCTAAATATCCCTGACGTTCCACCTTCAAACAGCCTCATTTGGCCATCAGTGAAAACCTCCCACTTTTCTATAGGAACACATATTTTCTTACTGGCAATGCACTAGTAAATATTAAACATAAAGTTAAATTCATGAACCATATAAAATTCATAAAGTAGATGACATTATTCTTCCATGTCAGTAAAAAGATTGTAACATATCGCACAATAACTTCTTCATGTAATTAGACAATCTGAATAAAAAGTATTAGATTTAATAACACAAAGTCTTCTTCAAAGATGTTGTTTGGTTGGTTGGTTGGGTACTTTATTAATCCTTGACAGGAAATTGCTTCATTGCTCCAGTCATTATTAGTCACACATGCATACATACATAAATAAGGTTAAAAAAACAATGACCCTGTCCCTACAAGGGTCACAATTGCTCGTGTTGTTGCATAACTATAATATAATAAACGTGTCGACCTGTAAGTGACGACTGATCCCAGTCAGGTGAACACAGAGAGGTTCAGGCCCACAGATGTCAGTGTTCAGACTGACAGGCCTGAGAAGACATTTATAGAGACATGTAGAGGTGGAGAGTGAGGTCATCACAATCAGGACTCACCTTTTTTTTGAACTGTTCTGTCTCTTAAGACTGGATCTGAAAGGTAAAAAAAAACACATGTCAGATAGTTTTGAAACAGACAGGTAATACTGTGTAAAAGCCATATTTCATCTCCTACAGACGGCTGAAGCTTCATCGTACAGAGAGACATAATCTGCAGTGTGTCTCTGATATCAGCATGTTTGATACAGAGGTCGTCTCTCCAGATGTGGCTGCAGCTCTGTGGGCTCGAGGCCCTGCCAGATGTGGATTCTGACCACTGAACTAAAGTCCATCTGGGACTCTGGAACCAGTCGCAGCAGTAAATGAGCGACAGCTTTAACTGTTTAATGAAAGCACTCACCAACAATAAGCTCAATGATGAATGTTTGACTCGGCTGATGACGTGGAAAATCACAGCTGTAGTTCCCGCTGTCGGCCACCTTTGTTTTGTTAATCTTTATGGAGGCGCCACCATTCTTCAGTTGATCTTGAAAATGTGAGACTCGACCTTTGAACTGCTCATCTTGACCTGGAAGGCCGTTATTGTAATGACGGCCTGCATCATACATGAACACCTCCTTCTTCTTCTGACCATCTTTCCTCCAGTCAAACAGTTTTCCTGAGATGTCCTCCTTGGGGCTGATCAAACAGGGTAAAACTGCATCACTGTCTTCTTCCACGAACACTCTGACAGCTGGAAGATAAAAACATGTTACTCAGTATGTTAACATGCAGAGTCATCAGGAAACAAAGTCAGATAACAACTTTACACAACAAAAACTCAAACACCTGTTTCCTCTAACATGATAGTTTTGGTTGTGTCGAGCTTGTACTGACATATTTTACTGACCTTATTTAAAGCTGGACTATGCAGCATCAGTTTCCAGACCAGATTCCTTCGCCGTTTTCTAGCTTTGCACCAGTTTCGTGCATACGTTTTTCGCTACAGAGCTCCCCTACAGCTTCGGCGCAGACACACTGTCGAAAACACTCGTTGACGAGCCTCCCCGGCCACCTAGCAGCTACTACGTTACCATATGCATCTGTTTTCTAAGAAGCCAGCCGGCTAAACAGCGAGACATGTCTGGCACTTAGTGCTCTATGTTCAGCCGGACATATCGCAGGATACAGGCGACAAATCACGCGACATTCAAAGACCGAACTAGAAATCTAAAAACCAACGAGAACCTGGATTCAGAACGCAAACAAACGTGTTTGGTAGCAAGTGACTGCTACGCTAAACACCCGCTAACTATCGAGCGAGCGATCAAGAAACCAAGCCAAACACATACAGGGCTCCCAATAAAACAGTCCAGCAATAACATTGTTCAAAAGACTATCAAGTCACGTTGCAAAGACAAAGTTCAGCCACTTACAATTTCATCAGCAACACGGCCAAGTCGGCGTCTGTTCTGGACTCCTCAACAGCTCGTCCTATGTTTACTGTGTCTGGTCTCTTTTGTCAAGCTCCTTTTTCTTCTTCTGTTGCTCCGACTGTGGCTTCCTGGGTGTCTTTTTAGTCGATTCATACATGATGAATACAACAATTGCCTTGCAACTGGCAGTTTATATCTACCCGGTTCCATGTTTGGGGGTGTGTTTGCCGTAAAGCAGTTTCGAAACTACAATCTGACTACATTTTCGAGGGGCGGTGGGTTACTTCCGCCGGCTCACTTCCGGATTGACCTCGGCCCGGTGGCAGCAAGTTGCATATTCCGCTTCTCCGCCCAGAGGCGCTAGGGGGAGTCATAGCAACGACCAAACGACCCAGAAAGTGTCAGAGAACATTCAGAATGACTTTCAGCCTGCATAGTTAGGGTCATTTTAGCTAATATTGTTGCATAGTGCCCCTTTAAAGCTTATTGTTAATGATATTAAACCATTTTTGTTATCGAGCCTTTCAGATTGTTAAAGTTCTGTTGAGTTGTGGAAGCACTTTATAACACCAGCATAAGTTTTAGTTTTATTCATGTCAGAACTTGATTTATTGGACTGGATTCAAAGACACAACTAACCACCAAACTATCCTGTTCCACAGCTGAACACACATGTTGTATCACTTTGTCATTCAAATGTGTTCACTGACCTTTCTCAGGACATCAGATTAAAACTTCACATGACAGAGAATTATGTTTCAACAGAAACATGTTCACTGATGTTTCTCAGATTTATCATTTAGATCTGAAGGTCTACAGCCGAGCTAACGGCTCTGAGAGGCTCAGCAGACGCAGGATCCAGGAAATCAAACCAGTTACCCTCCAATTTTCTACATTTAGATAGATAAACAACTTTATTTATCCCTGAGGGGAAATTAGGTCATCGTAGCAGCGGTACAATACAGTCAGAAATATAAAAATACAATCAAGAGGTCAGGGCATATTGATATTTAAAACAGTACAATAGACAATTGAAAACACTATATACAATAAGATGCTTTAGCAGTTCCAGGAAAATATTACATAATATTAAATACTGAGCAAAATGGAACTCGGTGGATCTGTAAGGTGCAAGATAAGGAGGGAAAGGTGCATTTTTTAATTGCAGTGGTAAGATTTAAATAATAAGTCACTTAAATGATGTGTGTGTGTTGCCTGGGCGTTGCTGTGAAGCGTTAGTCTAACGGCACCAGGTAGGAATGATTTCCTGTGCCGTTCTTTAAAGGCGGCAGGTTGAATGAGTCTGTGGCTGAAGCTGCTCTTAAGCTTGTCCAGAGTTTCATGGAGGAGGTGAGAGACATCGTCCAGGATCACCAGCAGTTTAGCCAGCATCCAATTCTGAAGACTAAAATCTAAATCTGTGCATTTCTCTGCATTTTGACGAGACCAATAATCGCTGAGGAAATAATATTAGTGCCAGAATATAAGTGACAAATATGACCACGTTTTACTTAAATTGATCCAACTTATTGGAACTTTTATATGTATATATTTATGTGTTAGAATGTTAAAATAGATTCACATGGGGAACAATTAATACTGTGATAAATCAGTAATAAATGGTACATTTATAGTTCAGTAATTTCACTGTTAAGAAACAATAACGTGGCTCAAATAACATTTATTCAGTAAAAGTAAAGGTTTAAAACATCAGCTGCAATTCACACAAATGATGTTTATAAAGAACCAAACAGCATTTAGTATTAACATTAACTACAGTAAACAATTGTTAATAAGTCGTCTCTAAAGAATTTCATTGACTCATTAACTATGATTCTATGCCGTTTTTAATTATATATAATTGTTTATGTTAATGATACAATAGATTTTATAAAGTCTGACCAAATGTATAAATGTATTTAGATTTCAAAGCCCCAGAAAAGGACCCGAGCTCATTGACCTGCAGCTCTGTAGGTGATATCTCATAAAGTCCTGCTCCACCAACATCCACCACAAACCACCTGAAGACACCTGAGCTGCTGCGATTAATACATAACTTCTATAACTATCATATTAATCATCAATTATTTTTATAATCCACGAGTTCAGAGAGAAAGTCGGAATTCTGATTCCAGCTTCTTAAATGTGAATGTTTTCTGTTTCTCTCCTCTGTGACAGTAAAACTGAAAATCTGTGAGTTGTGGACAGAACGAGACATTTGATGACGTCATCTTGGACTTCGAGCAACAATAGGCGAGTTCAAGATCACGCAGCGCTGCCTAAATCGTGATGCATGCTGGTTAAAATGTGTCCAAGATGACCTGGATGGTTTCTGCTCCGCATCCGATGTCACATGACCTTCAGTTATCGCGGGAGCGAGGTGGCTGCAGAGCAGCAGCGCAGTTGTTCTCCAGGTACTGCGCGACCCCAGACCACCTTCATGACGTCAGGACTTTGCCCTGATTGGCTCTCATCTACGCTGACGTTTATGACGTGTGTTTCGATGAATTTCCATATACATGAGCGCCTCTTTTCTACTCAAATATCAAATACTTTCAGATAAGTAGCAGCCGTGTGGCCGCAGCTGTGGGACAGTCAACATGAATAAACCTATAAAATCCTTCATGTAACGCAACAATCCTGACAGATGTGGTCAATAAACTGCTCAGTTCTGTCAGCTGAGGGTGATGATGGAGAAGAACTGCTGTGTCCAGTGTTCTCTATCCACTCTGATTAACCCTTTCTGCTCCGTCACATTAACAATACAAAGAATTAACCTGAGCTGTTCTGCTGTGATGAGACGGTGCAGCGGGACAACAAGACATCTGATTCAGTAACTTGTTCTGATTATTGTATTTCATTCATTCAGTGAAATGTGTTTCATTCATTGTGAATAATGTTGCTGTAAGAAGATGCATCATCTCATGTGTCTTTATGCTTATTTATTAAATGTAGTCAGCAAATTCCCCTCAGCTGTGATATAATCATGCACCTCAGCACAGTTGTCTTCATAATAATTAATAACTGTTGTAATTGTATTGTATTGTTATTGGGCAACACTTACTATAACGTACCAGATAGACAAAGTTCTAATGTATTTAATGGTGACATTACAAGGAAAACAGAACATGAGCATTTACAGTAAGACAACATTTAGGCTCTTCATCTACTCTTGATGTGCAACTGTGTGAAAGTTTGAAGTGAAGCAGTTACAAAATATCCAAATTTGAAGTTGTTATTGTGACAAAGCTGTCACAATCTGTTGTTTCTGAATATGAAAAATATGAAATATATATATATATAATATATACATATATATATTATATATAATATATATATGTATATATTATATATATATATAATATATATATATAT
>CAEMYA010001711.1:0-23306 GCA_903131615.1 Diplodus sargus | reverse complement strand
TCTGTACAGTCACACATGTGAGGTTGTGCTGAAAATAATCACACCAAGTAAATAGTTTTTAAGGTGAAATATAATGGCAAAATCAAAAACAACCAGTTATACCCTGGAATATTGGATTTCATAACAAACCTAAATATCCCTGACTTCCACCTTCAAACAGCCTCATTTGGCCATCAATGAAAATGCTTCATAACCTCCCACTTTTCTATAGGAACACATATTTCCTACGGGCACTGCACTAGTTATATGAAAAAAGAATGACTTAATTTCTTAAAATAATAAGATACAAGTATTTACTAGTACTAAGTACAAAGAGATACACAAATACATACACACACAAACACACACTCACACATGCGTACGCAGACACACAGACACACAGACACGCGCACTCACACTCACACACACACTGGCTGTCACTGGAGAGACATGGCTGGGCAATGAGACCTGAGGCGTGGAGGAAGCTACCTTTGGAGGGGGGCCAACCACACTGAGAGCGATCCTGGTTCAAGGCCGCAGGGAGCGCCGCCACAGGGACCACCCCAACCCGGGCGGACAGGAGGCCCCACACCACGGTGCGGAGCCCTCTAGCCCCAAACGGTCCAAACGGCCCAAGAGACAGCACCCCCAACGGCCAGACCAGAGACAACTCCCAGTCTGGCAGGCCCCCGTGAGGAAATACAGGAGATTACAAACTGACAGTCTAAAAACATTAAAATAGCAAGAAGCATAAAGGCTCAAAATACTGAGGACTAAAAACCTAAAAACATAGCGGCTAAAAACACAAGAGACTAAAACATAAAAGCATAGCAGCTAAAAACACAAGAGACTAAAACATAAAAGAGGCTAAAAACATGAGAGATTAAAACAGTAAAAAGGAATTTAAAAGAATTTAAAATAGAAAATTAAGTAAAAGCCTGGTTAAAAAGGTGGGTCTTGAGCCTCTTTTTAAAAACCTCAACAGTCTCCGCGACCCAGAGGTTCTCCGGCAGGCTGTTCCACAGTCGGGGCCCATAAAAACTGAAAGCCGCCTCCCCGTGTTTTTTTGAACTAACCTGCGGTCAAAAGGCCGGTGCCGGAGGACCTCAGGGTCCGCGGGGGCTGATAGAGTAAAAACAGGTCAGACAGGTAAGAAGGCCCAAGACTGTTAAGACCCTTAAAAACTAGTAAAAGAACCTTAAAATCAATCCTGAAACGCACGGGGAGCCAATGCAGTGACTTTAAAACCGGTGTAATGTGCTCCCGCCCTCTGGTCCTTGTCAGCACTCGTGCAGCTGAGTTTTGTAATAATTGTAAATTTGAGATGCTCTTTTTGGGAAGGCCAGAGAGCAGGGCATTACAATAGTCTAAGCGACAAGAGATAAAAGCATGCATCAGCTGGCCTGAGAGACAAACGGGCGGACTCTGGCTATGTTCTTAAGATGGTAAAAACCTATCTTTGTTATATTTTTGATGTGTGGAATAAAACTGAGCTCAGAGTCAAAAATCACACCCAGATTTTTTTACAGATTGTGATGGTTTAAAATCCTTTAACTTTGGCAAAAGTTTCTCTTTCTGGCCTTCAGGACCAATGAGTAAAACCTCTGTTTTGTCCTGGTTGAGCTGTAGGAAATTTGCTGCCATCCATGACTTTATATCTAAAATACAGTTTAAAAGGACATCAATAGGCCCTGTGTCATCAGGAGACACTGCGATGTGTGTCATCAGCATAACTATGAAAGCTGATGCCGTGCCTCCTGATGACGTCCCCAAGGGGAAGCATGTACAGATTAAAAAGAGTTGGACCTAAAATTGACCCTTGGGGAACCCCACACTTTATTTTGTGGGTTTCTGAGGAACATGTATCCATACTTACAAAGAAGTGTCGATCTGTGAGGTAGGAGACAAACCAGTTAAGAACAGTACCAGAGAGGCCGACCAGGTTCTTCAGTCTATCTAATAAAATGTGATGGTCTACTGTATCGAAGGCGGCGGTTAGATCCAGTAGTACCAAGACTGTGAGTTTATGGTTATCCAAGTTGCACCTGATGTCGTTTAAAATCTTTAAAAGGGCTGTCTCGGTACTGTGGTTCGTCCTGAAACCAGACTGATACTAAAAAAAAACGGTAAGTTGGATACAGGCCGATAATTATTAAAGATGTTGGGATCTAAGTTGCTCTTCTTCAGAAGGGGCTTCTCCACCGCCGTTTTAAAGGAGGCAGGGAAGACACCCGTCTGAAGAGAGCAATTCACCATGTATAACAGCTGTTCCTCAAAGAATCCACAAAGTGTTTTAAAAAACGGTGTGGGAATCGGATCTTAAAGGCAGGTTGTGGGCTTTACTTGGGAGAAAACTCGTCCAAGTGTCCTCGCATCAGCCAGGGCAAAACTCTCCAGTGTTTCCTCGGGTAAAATCAATGATCCAGGTGTGTCGACATTTAAAATCTGATGAGGTAAAAGACTCGATCTGATGTCATTGATTTTACCTCTGAAGTGGTCTGCAAAGTCCTCGCAGAGGGCGTCAGTAGGCGTTTTAGAGGATTTATTAAAATTTGTGTTTGTTAAAAGTTCAATTGTGGAGAAGAGGAATTTTTGGCTGTTTCTATGTTCGTTGATGATTTTTTGGAAATGGGAGATTCTTGACTGTTTGACTGCGTTATTGTAGGTTTTGAGGTGTCCACGAAAAATTTCATAGTGAACTGTTAATTTAGTTTTTCTCCATCTCCTCTCAGCACTCCTGCAGTTTCTCTTTAGTTTTTTAATTTCTGTATTCCTCCACGGGGGTGTATTTTTTTTATTAATGTTTTTTATTAAAAGTGGAGCCACTGAGTCCAGTGCTGATTTTATTTTATGGTTAAAATTGTCAACAATAAAATCACATGGTGCTGGTAAGATTTCTGCAGGAGTGCTCTGTAAAATCTGGATAAAATTTGCAGCCACTTCAGAAGTTAGGTAGCGTTTCCTCACTGTTCTCACTGGGGCCTCCCGCTGGTTAAAACTGGTGATTGTAAAAAACACACAAAAGTGGTCAGACACAGCCAGGTCCACAACAGAGGGCGCACCAATGGACAGGCCATAGGTTATGACCAGGTCCAGGGTGCACCCCTGCTGTGGGTCGGCTGTGTGACATGTTGATTAAAATCAAGGCAATGTAAAATGTTTAAAAATTCTCTCGACATAGAATCTGAGGAATTATCTATGTGTAAATTAAAATCACCAGTTATTAGTATTCTGTTATAATTGCTATGGGTTATTGACAGTAGCTCTTAGAATTCACTGTTAAAAGAGGTGGAATAGCGGGGTGGTCTGTAGACTGTCATACAGAGGATGGGTGGGCTGCTAAAAACAAAGGCATGATACTCAAATGATAGATATTTGTTAAAAAAGACTTCATTTGACAACATGGTGTCTTTAGTGATAGATGCAGTTCCGCCTCCTTTTTGTCCCCCTCTTGTAGAGAATAAAAAGTTAAAATTTGGTGGGGAAGCCTCAGTGAGAACAACAGGTGCATATATATCACAAATTATATAGAAACAGAAGTCCTGTGTACTGACTGAAGCTGGTCTCAGACTGTCTCATTAGCTGATGCTGATGAAGGGGGTAAAGAAACATCACAGAATCCTTTCCCAACACAACATTCTAGAAATATGTCACCCAGAACGTTTTACCTGCAAAGAAATAAACAAATGAAGAAAAAGATGATTTGTGATTTAAGTTCACCGTTGTAATCATAAAAAGGTGGAAAAAGGTGACCAACCTCCTGTTGTTTCCACAGGTATCTTCACTGCACCTGTTGCAGGTGTTTATTACTTTTCCTTCTTCTATCATGGTGGAGGAGAACATAATGTAATGTTGATTCTCTACAAGAATAATGAAGTCATCGCCATGACACATCATCACAAGTCAGGCACTTCTGAAAATGGAGGAAACACAGTGTTCCTGCAGCTGCAGCGTGGAGACCAAGTGTTTGTGCGCCTGGCTAGAAGCACATATGTTTGGGGATCCCTCTACCATACAACCTTCAGCGGGTTTTTGGTCACTCAAATGTGACACTCAGCACACTGTATATCAACTCATTCCTGCTAAATCTATAGTATCATGGATAAAAGTGGATACATCGGTACCGGGCAAGGATTTCAACTTTCAACTTTGCAATGATGATTCACCCCCCAGATGTTGAAGTCTGTAGTTAGTTGAGCTCATTCATGATCCCCAGAAGATGAACCCACTCCTCCACTACTCTGCAGCAAGTTTTCTACAAGATGCTGTATCTCATAATCTGTTGGTTTCCTGAAATGTGCCGCAGACAATCGACTGGCCAATAAGTTAAACACTGTTGATTTTTATGAACACTCTTTTCTTTGACATTACTCTCTAAATAAACATTTACATATCTATAATCTTCAGCACGGTGTTGTAGTGTGAAGCTGATTTTAGAGCAGAATGTGGTTGTGAAGGGACGTCAGGTGGAGAAGATGTTAAGAAGCTTGATGCTGGGTACGTTGTTTCATAGAGGAGCTGTTAATATTCAGTGGTGTGTGATGACGACGATGATGATGGTCAGTAACAACAGATATGTGATGTCAAACATTGTTTTATTTTATCATGAAGGCAAAAGCAGCAACACAGAGACACATATGATAAACTGCAGGACATGTAATCTTGCTTGGTAAAACATGATGTCATAATAGAAACATGTGAATCACAAAATATGTTTAACAGTAGGAGACAAATTCTCATCACACATGAAATAAACAGGAACAGCATGCAGCCAATTCAATATAACATTTGCAGTATTCAGACTCAGAAGAAGAAACATCAGTTATTCTTCACATAATAAACTCTTTTACAGGAAAAACAAACTGAGAAAACAGCCACTGTAGAAGCAGAAATGATTAAAAGGTGTCCAAATGTTATATATATATATATATATATATATATATATATATATATATATATATATATACCTCCAGAAACTACTTATCATTAATGACACGTCTTAAAATATTGAAGGAAATATTATTCATTAGATTTCTAACAAGTTTCAGTGGGAAATGTGAACAATAAAATCTCATTAATGATAAAAATGAAACTTGAGAACAATTTAAGAAAAACACCTCAAAGAAAATCAGATTGTTGTTCAAACAAGAATGTCCCTTTAAGAATAAAGATGTGTGAACTGATCGAGTTGTGAGGATGAGAAAGTGGTCGTTTCTAGCAGGCAGCTGTTCTGAGCGGAGAGCTCATCAACTCAATTCACAGCACCAAACAACACACACTAAAATGATAATGTACTATTTTAAATTTGTCATTTGTAAATTTGTTTGGCTTCAATTTGTAATTATAAGAATCGCTGTATGTATGGCTGTGATCGTTGCTCTGACAAAGAATTTCAAGGGTAAGTGGTGAATGTGACGGTGATGTGGAGGATGATGTTCATCTCACCTAGAATGAGAGAAAAAAATTGAGTTTTGGAGCTCGTTAACTCGCCATTCAAAATCATCACTGTTCTGGCCGTGGTGCAGTCGCCATTTACAGCCTGGACTCACACCGCCTCCACCGGTTAGATATTCTCCAGTCAGATAACTTCTATCTCAGTTTGTAAAATATCTTCACTCAGCCGACTGTCACAAGGCTGAATGCAAATCTCTTTGCATGAAGCAAACTTCTCCACACCATCAGTTCATTTCAATAATAAAACCAAAGTAAAGATCTGACATCCCACGTCCTCACACACTCTCTCTCTCTTTATTAAAATTATTATTGTAGTTTAGTGTATTTGGCTGCCTGAAACACAATATGGAGTCAGAAACCTGCAGGAATTTTTCAGTGGTGTGATGATGATGATGATGATGATGATGATGATGGTCAGTAACAACAAATGTGACGTCAAACTCTGTTTTTTTTATCATGAAAGCAAAACAGCAACTCAGAGACACACGAAGAGAAACATGTGAATAAAAAATATGTTTGTTAATAGACATTTTCTTATCACACATGTGACAAACAGGAACAGGATTTGTTCAAATTTGATTTATTTGATTTTAATGTTTCAAAGATTAATCAAAGCAGCTTTAAGGCATCAATTTGATTGCATACAAAGCAAAACAAGCAGGATTACAATAAAGATTCAAACAAACATTTCGAGCTAAGCGTACATGTTTTAACAAGGTGTAAATGAGCTATTAGGTTAAAGGTGCAAATCCGACTAACAAATAGGGGGCAGCATATCACCAGAAAAACTGCTAACTGCTGCTGACTGTGTTCTACTTAAACAGTCATGACTGTAGCTACTAGCATGCTAACTTCAGTGGATATCTCATCAATACAACACAGACACGTCTTTGACACAATGTCTCACGTGTTGTACCTTTAAAATGGAAACCTCACCACAGTAGATCATGTTTAATAAAGGACAATTTAAATTGTTTAAAGAAAAATAGTACCTTAATTCATAGTTGTCTCTTCATGTCATGTGTAGCACAAAACATCTCACAGAATGATGTGGAAGCAGGTTTAAGATGTATCTGACAGAATGTTGTGGCTAAAGAACAAGATCAATATTCTTTAAATGCTTATAAGCAGAAATCATTCAATCATTTAGCTGAGCTTGACTGAAACTTTAAACGTCAGGGAATTATGAGCCTGACTGCTGGAAACAGAGTGAACTAACTCACAATGATGTGGTTTAGCTGCAGCGTACATTTGTTGGTCGTTGATTCCTGTATGCCTCATAATGGACAGGGAGGCACACGTTTTCAACATTATTACATGCTACAACCACTCTCTGTTGGCGATGATTTAGCCTTGTAACCATGCATTGCCCTTTCACCTGTTTAGATCCAACATCATGTACAGTCATGCTTGAGGCGCTGATGCACAGGTTTCCTCCATTCTCCACACGCCGGCCACCGTTACGGCAGATCTGCTGAACTTGACCCGCTGGGGCATCGATGAAGGACTGAACTGGAACTCTGCCACAGAGTCTCTTCCTCGTTAGGTAGCTGTGTAATGAGACCTTTTTTTAACTGCATAGTGTTGACGTTGTTTATGTACAACTTTCAGCTGACACAGTGTTCCATGTTTGTACTTATGACGATTCTCAAACTGTAGTCATACAATCATCATCAACTGTTGGTACATGTTACAACTATAAAACTGATCATTAGTTTTAAAGCAATTGGGAAGCAAACTTTGAACAGTGCAGGTTTGAACACGCACTAAATTTCCCAACCATCCAATATGTGAAACTTTAGTTTTGAGAATAATAAAACTGGATGTGGCTCTCTGATAACACACTGCTGGTGTTGTTTGAACCTGAGCGCTCTTGTGTTGTCATGTTACTACTACATCACAGATGCTAGTTAAACACAACACTGAACTGTAGGATTGAGTTCAATTAAACTGCAATAAAGCAACAATTACTGGTTCTTTCTAAAGGAAATAATTGATCAAACTTTTAACTCACCTTGCCCATGAAGCTTTAGAATTTCTGTTCAAGTTGTTGTCGTTCAGGATGTGTCTCTTGACAAAGTTGGTGTTCTTATTTTTGCTGCTTCTCTGTTGACAGGGCACCTGCTGTCCATGAGCCCCTTGATCGAGGGCTACAGCAAAGATGACGGCAGTGAGGAGGATGACGTTCATTATATCTAGAGTGAGAAATGAGATTTCAAGCTGACTAATACCTTGTTCACAAGAACATTAATGTTGATTATGTATATAAGGGTTGAAAAGCAGGCCTGATGAAGAGGAAACTTTTCGAATAATTTCGACTGGGTTGCACAAACAATGATCGAAATGATTTAAGATTAGTTCTGTCAAAATAGTTGAGATCCATTTACTCCTGTCTAATATAAATACCACTATGTACACACACATGGAGACAGTGTCAGAAAAGTTGAGAGTCGTACACTCCTGCCAGACACAAAAGCAAGAAAGGGATATTATACTTAGTCCTGAAATGATTCTGAAATATATTAAAGCTTTGCCGGCTGCATTGTGTTTGCCATAAAGTCATTGGAAAGTGTTAAACCATTACATTAAAGGTGTGTTGTAATAGAAAATGAAGAGGAAGTGGCGACACATTGTATGTGATAAAAAGAGGAAATGTTACACTCAAGGGTTTGTTTTGTCTGGGGTTGAGCTGAGGTCATGAGAAAGTGTTAAAGAACTGATCAGGTCAACATGAGGCCTATAGGACGTGTCAAAATCTGATCTTGCTTTGGGCACGGACACAGACCGTGGCAAGGAAAATGTCCTAATAAGGACATAAAACTGTGCCACTGTCTAAAGCAAGAGAGAAGCGTTATGAAATCTTAATCAATAGGTTATCAACCAGTGAATGGAGAGATGCTGAAAAAATGTTCTAATAAGGACACAAATCCAAGCCAGTGTCCGAAGCAAGAGTGTATATAACCTGAGGAGCACGGAATGAAGTTTGTTCTTCCACTCTCTCAAGCCTTGAAGAAACACCTGAGACGGAGAATGTGAGCAGCCTAAACATTTCAGAAAGGACTTCAAGAAATCTTCAGCAGAAACAGACCAAGGAATTAAGAGCACAACGAATTAACCATTGTTGCCAGTATGCTGTGGATTACAATTTGGCTATTGGAGTACTTTTGTTCACTCTGCTGGCGTGAAGTTTGGACATTGAGGAACTTGAGAGACCTCGGCCGGGGTTGTGATTTGCCTCAAGGACTTGGACTTTCAGCAGGAAGGGAAAGGCAAGCCATGGATAGACCTGACCCTCTCCATCTCACCTGAATTTAAGTATTTCTAACCAGGCCCAGCTCTTTTAGATTAATTTGTTTTTTACAGTATTATGATTTATCAATAAGGATTTTTCATGATGATTGATAGTAAATGAAATAAGTATTGCGCTGTATGCTTTGCCCTTGCTAAAGTCTATGCAATAAAACCTCCATAATATAGTTAAAATAAAAGTTGTGGACGTTGATTTTATGTCTCTTTGATGGAAGTAAAAGTCAGGTGTTAAGTGTGCAAAAGGTTCTAAAAGGTCCTTAAAGGTTCTTAAAGGTTACTCTAGCCAACCAAATTGAAACAGACCCTGAAATTTAACGAAAGCCCTTAGCATTCAACCTAGCACCACACCGAGTGCACTGATCATTTAGAGGAGAGCTGCCTTAATGTGCGTGGCTGGTGGCCGTATCTGACTCGGGCTATTCATGTCAGGTGCCAAACCAGAGGAAGCAGGTAGACGTCCGGATTCAGGCAGTTAGAAGCTAGGCGAGTCTCCTCACCACCAGCTTAAGCAACCCCTATTTAAAATTGGCAGTTTTAAGCAACCTCTTGTAGTTTTAGGGATCTAACCCTTTAAACGGAGAGCTGGTCGAGTGTTCAATAAAACCAAGCTTATCAGTGTAAATCAAAGTTAAACCTTCCCTCTTCACTTCACATCATCATCTTACATTATCCGCTTTCTGCCGCTTGTTACTGCTGGTGAAATCCCCTCATTTCCTGAATTTGCAGCTTCATAATAAAACCTTTTAAATAACAACATAACAGGGGAATTTTATTGTGAAGAATTTATAGAGAATGTAACGTGTTTGACACAGAATTAGAGGACGTTTGTCAGTGAAGATTCTTCAATTATAATAACACTTTGCACGGAAGAGGAACACTTACAGCTGCTACTTTCAATGCAAGTCACAGCAACGAATCAGTTTGACGTGATTTGCCTCTCATCACATCGAAGCTTCCTGCCTGACGGTGTCTCTTTTGTCATAAGTCGATGATGTTTAAAGGCAGCAAGCTGATCCACAGCTGTGACTAGCGGTCAGTAGAACTGCTGTGAATACTTTTCCTTTTCTGCAATTTCACTGAGCAATCGGTGCTGACAAATCCTCTGTTAATTCAGTAAAACACGCATACTTAAATTCCCTGTTAAAAAGTTGTTTATAGCCTTTTTTTTTCATTCATGAAGCAACAAAAATAGAACATTTTTTTACCAACAGTAACATGAGACGACTCCTGAAACAACCGAACATGATTACATTTTTTAAGTAGCTAGCAAATAACGTAAGTTTTTGTCAAGTACTGCAGAGCAGCCAAACGGAGACACAGGCTGCCAGTCCTGAAATTGTTTTTATTTACCTATTTATTTTTATTTGGGGGCATCTTGATATTAATTCAACAAATTTTGGTTTACAATAAACTTAGTTTTGCAAAACAGACATCAATTGGTAATTGTGCAACAGATCTCTGGTTAATTTCAAATCTAAATGTATTCATTTTAAACCTAGTTTTGCTGACTTCTGATTAGAAGTAATATGAAAATAACATTTAAATAAAAGAAAAAAACAAGCAATGGAGATATTTTTGAATAAAAATAAAATGTAGACAGACGTAGAGAGGTTTTCTCACCTTACTCTGTTGCTGTGTCAGTCTGGAGTCTCTGACAGAAGCCTGGAGTGAATCTCGCCTTTATAAAGCTCCTCTTGTCTTGTGAAAATCTGATCACAACCAATAATTCGGCCAATTACAATACAGAGAAATTGTGTAATGTCTCCGTGTTTAAAAAATCCCACAATTTCTGCTGAATGAGGAAGTGCACATTTCTAGGTCGCGAGGTCATGAGGTCACATGATAGGATGCAGGACAAACCAGGACATGCAAGACAACCAAATCAGCTGGTAGTGGCACAAGATGGCACTCCAACCACAAACGTTTGGACGAGCTCCGCAAACCTAACTTTTTTTTTTAAAGTGTACGATGCGAACAGACTAACTGATAACGACAGTATCTTTACCCGGCTACTTCTGGAGAATGTCGAAACCCAAAATTAAAAGCTTTGACAAAAGAAAAAGCGACGTTTTAAAGATACTAGCGAGTGCTGCTGACTCTGTTAGCAAGCCTGCTACGCCCACGCCCCCCGCTACTGACGAGCTAACTGGAGCCAAGAATACACGTAGACGCGTATAACGGCCAAGTACAGGTATCATTTATGGAAGATGAGTTTGCACCTCTTCCCACGATACCAACTTAACCTCCTACAGTTAAACGAGAACTTTGGTCGATTTCAACATGCAGCTTTATTGTTCAAGCTACCCTTGACTTGCCAGTACTGAACACGCGAACACTTTTGATCCACCCGTTACAGGGCTCCTTGAACGGAGAGTTAGCATTGACAGCTAACAGCATGGGGTCAGAACTCTACACTGTGCTTTAAGCGTCTTATCATGCTCCAAATCTCACCCCAAAAGCTATGCAACATCAGCAGACACCTTACAACACAGCACTGTAGTGTGTGTGACTCAACATGAATAAAAAAGTGGTTAAAACAGTATGTTTGTGCAAGCTGCTACTTACCGGTTTCTTGACATCCCCATCTTCCGGTAGTCCAAAGTAGTCGATCCGTCGAGCGTGCGCTTACTCCCTCACTGGCAGAGACGGAAACTTGAATTATGCAGACAGAAACGTATTCCAGCATTTTCGTTTTTCTGTTTATGACGTACATGTCCATCTTACAGCCTGTTATGAGCCATGTGCCTTACAATAGCCTGTTATGAGTCTATCCATCCAGGAGGAACTGGACCAGCTCTCCGTTTAAAGGGTTAGATCCATAAACCTACAAGAGGTTGCAACCCGGATGTGAGAAGACGCTGGCGTGAGTATCGCCGCTTCTCGATCCGTGACAATACAGCTTTTTTCTGTTAAAAGAAGAAAGCCAAGTTGTCTTTTTAAGCTCTGAGGCTGTGCTACTACCTTTGAAGCCTGCACACCTGAAGAACTGGCTCCATGGACTCATCTTTCTCCATTGATCGCTCTGCACTGAGAGGTAGCTTGTCTGCGCATGATCGTAGCTCATACAGAGAGGGGACTCGTAAGTGGCAATCTTAGCTGTTTCTGAAATAGTCACTATGGAGAGCTTGTCTGATATCGAAGTGGAAGACATCGACGACAAACCTTCTGAACTCGATGGTAGACCATGTTTGTTCGAACTGGAGTATACAGATGAGGAGTTACTTGCACTAGAGAACGAGAGAGCTAAGTTCTCCTCTCTGCAAGAAGACGGAGACGGAGCATGCGCATTAAGCTTGCGCGCTGTAATAAAACAGACAGTAGACGGGGAAACCGAACACAAGAAGAAGAAGAAAATGAAATGGATTGTACAAGGAAACCAGAATCGTTTGTGTGGACCGATAATGAGGTCAAACTGCTGCTGCGACTCACACTCAACTACAAGGCGAGTAAGTTGCAAGAAACACGAACACAAGCAGTAGTCCGCCATTGTTGTTGTTGTTGTTGTTATGAGACTTCGCAGGGTTCAGAGGTCAGAGGCAAGAAGTCAAGGGGTGGGGCGATGTCATGGTTTTCGGAAAAGTATGCGGATTCGCCGTCCACAAGAAAACGGGAGGGCTGCGTTTCCAGATGTTTCCACCCCGAGACTGGGTTTAAAAAAATTGTGTTTTCGGGATCCGTGTGGACGATCGGCCAAAACGATGCAAGTGCGTTTCCACAAAAGAGCGTTTCTGTCTGAACAGCCTCTCAGTGCAGAGCGACTAGACTCATGACAGTCTATTTTAAGGCTCATGGCTCATGACAGGCTGTAAGATGGACACGTACGTTATGAACAGAAAAACGAAAATGCTGGAATACGTTTCTGTCTGCAAAATTCAAGTTTCCGTCTGCCAGTGAGGGAGTAAGCGCACGCTCGACAGATCAACTAGTTTGGACTATGGGAAGACAGGATGTCAACAAACCGGTATGTGGCTGCTTGCACAAACACACTGTTTTAACCACTTTTTTATTCAGTGATGAAGCTGCATGTTGAAATTGACCAAAGTTCTCTTTTAAAGGAGAACTTTGGTCAATTTCAACATGCAAAGTTCTCCTTTAAAGGAGAACTTCGGTCGATTTCAACATGCAGCTTTATTGCTCAAGCTGCCCTTAACTTTACCGAACACGCGAACACTTTTGGTCCAACCCTTACAGAGCTCCTTGAACGAAGAGTTAGCATTGACAGCTTACAGCATGGGGTCAGACATTTACACTGTGTTTTAAGCGTCTTAACATGCTCCAAATCTCGCCCTAAAAGTTATGCAACATCAGCAGACACCTTAAAACACAGCACTGTAGCGTGTATGTCTCAAAATGAATAAAAAAGTGGTTAAAACAGTGTGTTTGTGCAAGCAGCTCCATACCGGTTTGTTGACATCCCTGTCTGCCGGTAGTCCGAACTAGTCAATCCGTTGAGCGTGCGCTTACTACCTCACTGGCAGAGACAAAAACTTGAATTTTGCAGGCAGAAAGGTATTCCAGCATTTTCGTTTTTCTGTTCATAACGTACATGTCCATCTTCCAGCCTTCTGTAAGGCTCTTCTGTGGAAACGCACTAACCGGGTCTCAGGGTGGAAAAATCTGAAAACGCAGCCCTCCCATCAGTGGCGGACTGGCACCAAAAAGAGGCCCTGGCAATTTTGACAGAGAGAGGCCACGTTTGTCTTCTCAGGTCATCTGCAACCAACAGAACATAAACATTACACTGCCACAGAACATAATAGTATAGCTTAATCAGAACATGAAAAATAAATGTTTTACCTTCATGTAGTTACAGTAGCAGGTTGCGCAATAATTTGCTTTTCTCTGCCACTCTATCAATCACATTAACCGAGTCCAGTCTCATGAGGATCTCCTTCTCTGTTGCCATAAACATGTAGGCTTCCAAATTTTCCTCTCGCATTCTGCTCCTGAGATGACTCTTAATGAACTTAAGTGTCAAGAAGCTTCTTTCACATGCCACTTGTGTGCAGGACAACGTCAACAAAAATTTGTAGGCCAACTGTATTTTGTGGTACGCATGTGGAAAAACTTCAGCTGATAGAGGAGGAAGTAGCAACACACAGCACAGTTCCTGCAGTCTATGCATCTTTTGCTAACTAGATCAGTTTCCTCCATGTCCTCCTAATCGTCCTCTTCTTCCTCAGAGGTAAGAGACTGTGACTCTCTGGTTGTGTACTCACTGAGAGGGGACTTTTTAATAGTGTCCCAGTGGAGGGCCAGGCTGCACAACTCAGATTGTAAATTTCCAATTGTTGCATCTTCATCAAAAGGAATGAGTCTGCCATCATGTCACCTTTGTCACTCATGCTAGCAGCAGCAGCTGCAGAGCAGCTGGGAGTGCCACCGGGCGCATCGCCGGGCACAGGCCTTTTTTGGGGCCGCCTTCAGCTCCGCTTTATTTTTTATTATTTTTATTTATTCATTTATTGATTTGCGGCTGCCTTTTGACGCAGCCGCTCCGCTTTATTTTTTTATTTTTTTATTTAGCCTATTTATTCATTTGCGGCCAGATATTGATGCAGCCGCTCCGCTTTATATTTATTCATTTAATTATTTATTTATTTATTTGTGATGCGGCTGCGAGCACCAGGCGACTGCAGTGGCATTTGCTCACATTGCCCAATTGCCAGTCCGTCCCTGCCTCCCATTTTCTTGTGGACGCGGAATCTGCATACTTTCCGAAACGATGACGCCATCGCCCCACCCCTCGACTTCTTGCCTCTAACTTCTGAACCCTGCGACGTCTCATAACAACAACAACAACAACAATGGCGGACTACTGCTTGTGTTAGTGTTTCTTGCAACTTACTCGCCTTGTAGATGAGTGTGAGTCGCAGCAGCAGCTTGACCTCATTATTGGTCCACATAAACGATTCTGGTTTCCTTGTACTAGCCATTTTAGTTTTCTTCTTCTTGTGTTTGGTTTCCCCGTCTACTGTCTGTTTGTTTACAGCGCGCAAACTTAATGCGCATGCTCCGTCTCCGTCTTCTTGCAGAGAGGAGAACTTAGCTCTCTCGTTCTCTAGTGCAAGTAACTCCTCGTCTGTATACTCCGGTTCGAACAAATATGGTCTACCGTCGAATTCAAAAGGTTTGTCGTCGATGTCTTCCACTTCGACATCAGTCAAGCTCTCCATCGTGACTATTTCGGAAACAGCTAAGATCGCCACTGACGAGTCCCCTCTCTGTACGAGCTACGATCATGCGCAGCCAAGCTAGCTCTCAGTGCAGAGCGAGTGGACTCATAACAGGCTATTGTAAGGCTCATGGCTCATGACAGGCTGTAACATGGACATGTACGTTATAAACACAAAAACGAAAATGCTGGAATACGTTTCTGTCTGCAAAAGTCAAGTTTCCGTCACTGCCAGTGAGGGAGTAAGCGCACGCTCGACAGATCAACTAGTTTGGACAACCGGAAGACAGGGATGTAAACACACGTATGTGGCTGCTTGCACAAACACAACATTTTAACCACTTCTTTATTTAGTGATAAAGCTGCATGTTGAAATCGACCAAAGTTCTCCTTTAAAGGAGAACTTCCCATGCTGTTAGCTGTGAATGTTAACCAAAGTTCCCCTTTAAAGGAGAGTTTCGGTCGATTTCAACATGCAGCTTTATTGCTCAAGCTACCCTTGACTTGCCAGTGCCGAAAACGCGAACACTTTTGGTCCACCCCTTACAGGGCTCCTTGAACGGAGAGTTAGCATTGACAGCTAACAGCATGGGGTCAGAACTTTACACTGTGTTTTAAACATCAGCAGACACCTTACAACAAAGCACTGTAGCGTGCATGTCTCAAAATGAATAAAAAAGTGGTTAAAACAGTGTGTTTGTGCAAGCAGCTACATACCGGTTTGTTGACATCCCGTCTTCCTGTAGTCCAAACTAGTCAATCCGTTGAGCGTGCGCTTACTCCCTCACTGGCAGTGACGGAAACTTGACTTTTGCAGACAGAAACGTATTCCAGCATTTTCGTTTTTCTGTTCATAACGTACGTGTCCATCTTACAGCCTGTTATGAGCCATGAGCCTTACAACAGCCTGTCATGAATCTACTCGCTCTGTACTGAGAGGCCGTTCAGACAGAAATGCTTTTTTGTGGAAACGCACTTGCATCATTTTGGCCGATCGTCCACACGGATCCTGAAAACACACTTTTTGGAAACCGGGTCTCAGGGTGGAAACATCTGGAAACGCAGCCGTCCCGTTTTCTTGTGGTTGGTGAATCCTCATACTTTCCGAAACGATGACGCCATTGCCCCACCCCTCGACCTCTTGCCTCTGACCTCTGAACCCTGAGACGTCTCATAACAACAACAACAACAATGGCGGACTACTGCTTGCGTTAGTGTTTCTTGCAACTTACTCGCCTTGTAGTTGAGTGTGAGTCGCAGCAGCAGTTTGACCTCATTATCGGTCCACACAAACGCTTCTGGTTTCCTTGTACAAGCCATTTTGTTTTCTTCTTCTTCTTGTGTTCCGTTTCTCCGTCTACTGTCTCTTTGATTACAGCACGAAAGCTTAATGCTCAGTCTCCGTCTTCTTGCAGAGAGGAGAACAGAGCTCTCTCGTTCTCTAGTGCAAGTAACTCCTCATCTGTATACTCCGGTTCAAACAAATATGGTCTACCGTCGAGTTCAAAAGGTTTGTCGTTGATGTCTTCCACTTCGACATCAGACAAGCTCTCTATCATGACTATTCATGGTTCCAGTTAGCTCGTCAGTAGCGGGGGGCGTGGGCGTAGCAGGCTTGCTAACACAGTTAGCAGCACTCACTAGCATCTTTAAAATGTCGCTTTTTCTTTTGTCAAAGCTTTTCATTTTGGGTTTCGACATTCTCCAGAAGTAGCCGAGTAAAGATACCGTCGTTATCAGTTAAAGTTAGTCTGTTCGCATCTTATACTTCTTAAAAAAAAGTTAGGTTTGCGGAGCTCGTCCAAACGTTTGTGGTTGGAGTGCCATCTTGTGCCACTCCCAGCTGATTTGGTTGTCTTGCATGTCCTGGTTTGTCCTGCATCCTATCATGTGACCTCATGACCTCGCGACCTAGAAACATTCAGCAGAAATTGTGGGATTTTTTTTAACACGTAGACATTACACAATTTCTCTGTATTGTAATTGGCCGAATTATTGGTTGTGATCAGATGTTCACAAGACAAGAGGAGCTTTATAAAGGCGAGATTCACTCCAGGCATCTGTCAGAGACTCCAGACTGACATAGCAACAGAGTTAGGTGAGAAAACCTCTCTACGTCTGTCTACATATTATTTTTATTCAAAAATATCTCCATTGCTTTTTTTTTTATTTTATTTAAATGTTATATTTATATTGCTTCTAATCAGAAGTCAGCAAAACTAGGTTTAAAATGAATACATTTAGATTTGAAATTAACCAGAGATCTGTTGCACAATTACCAATTGATGTCTGTTTTGCAAAACTAAGTTTATTGATCGTAAACCAACATTTGTTGAATTAATATCGAGATGCCCCCAAATAGAAATAAATAGGTAAATAAAAACAATTTCAGGACTGGCAGCCTGTGTCTCCGTTTGGCTGCTCTACTTGACAAAAACGTACGTTATTTGCTAGCTACTTAAAAAGTTTCATCTTGTTGGGTTGTTTCAGGAGTCATCTCATGTTACTGTTGGTAAAAAAATGTTCTATTTTTGTTGCTTCATGATAGAAAAAAAAGCCTATAAACAACTTTGTTGAGGATTTGTCAGCACTGATGCTCAGTAAAATTGCAGAAAAGGAAAAGTATTCACAGCAGCTCTACTGACCGCTAGTCACAGCTGTGGATCAGCTTGCTGCCTTTAAACATCATCGACTTATGACAAAAGAGACACCGTCAGGCAGGAAGCTTCGATGTGATGAGAGGCAAATCACCTCAAACTGATTCGTTGCTGTGACTTGCATTGAAAGTAGCAGCAGTAAGTGTTCCTCTTCCCAGCAAAGTGTTATCATAATTGAAGAATCTTCACTGACAAACGTCCTCTAATTCGGTGTCAAACACGTTACATTCTCTATAAATTCTTCACAATAAAATTCCCCTGTTATGTTGTTATTTAAAAGGTTTTATTATGAAGCTGCAAATTCAGGAAATGAGGGGATTTCACCAGCAGTAACAAGCGGCAGAATGTAAGATGATGATGAGCAGCCGGAAGTGAAGAGGGAAGGTTTAACTTTGGTTTACACTGATAAGCTTGGTTTTATTGAACATCACTGAGATTAAAACTAAACTCTGATTAGAACTGTTAGATCCCGAGTTTACCCTCCAGGAGGCACTCGACCAGCTCTCCGTTTAAAGGGTTAGATCCCTAAACCTACGAGAGGTTGCTTAAAACTGTCAATTTTAAGTAGGGGTTGCTTAAGCTGGTGGTGAGGAGACTCGCCTAGCTGCGAACTGCCTGAATCCGGACGTCTACCTGCTTCCTCTGGTTTGGCACCTGATATGAATAGCCCTTGAGTCAGGTACGGCCACCAGCCGCGCCCGTTATGGCAGCTCTTCTCTGATGATCAGTGCACTTGGTGTAGTGCTAGGTTGGATTTTAAGGGCTTCTGGTAAATCCTCAGGGTCTGTTTCAATTTGGGAGGCTAGAGTAACCTTTAAGAACCTTTAAGATATTTTGCACACTTAACACCTGACTTTTACTTCTATCAAAGAGACATAAAATCAATGTCCACAACTTTTATTTTAACTATATTATGGAGCTTTTATTGCATAGACTTTAGCAAGGGCAAAGCATACAGTGCAATACTTATTTCATTTACTATCAATCATTATGAAAAATCCTTATTGATAGATCACAATACTTAACTAACAAATTAATCTAAAAGAGCTGAGGCCTGGTTAGAAATACTTAAATTCAGGTGAGATGGAGAGGGTCAGGTCTATTCATGACTCGCCTTTCCCTTCCTGCTGAAAGTCCAAGTCCTTGAGGCAAATCACAACCCTGGCCGAGGTCTCTCAAGTTCCTCAAAGTCCAAACGTCGCGCCAGCAGCGTGAACAAAAGTACTTCAATATCCAAATTGTAATCCACAGCATGTTGGCAACAATGGTTAATCCGTTGTGCTCTTAATTCCTTGGTCTGTTTCTGCTGAAGATTCCTTGAAGTCCTTTCTGCGATGTTTAGGCTGCTCACATTCTTCGTCTTAGGTGTTTCTTCAAGGCCTGAGCGAGTGGAAGAAGGAACTTTATTCCGTGCTCCTCAGGTTATATACACTCTTGCTTCGGACACTGGCTTGGTTTTGTGTCCTTATTAGGACATTTTTTCAGCATCTCTCCATTCACTGCTTGATAACCCCTTGATTAAGATTTCTTATACCATGGTCTGGGGGAATACTCGATTCTGATTGGCTGAAGGGTGTGCATTAACCCCTGATATACGGACACCTACTAAGTAGTTCCAGTCAAATTGTCTGTTTACCTTCTAGATCAATGCGCTAGCTGGCATATCAAATCTGAATATTTTATTTCCAACACTGAGTTCAGTCCGTCAGTCCCTCAGTTGCCGTATCCTCTGAACACCACAAGGTGGCGATTGTAGCACACAAGCTGCAGAAAGTACATTTCCCCTCTTAATTTACTGATACGCGAGTAATCTCACATCCCGTTCACTGTTCAGCTCTCTACTTCAGGCTGCGACCACAGTAACGTTACACACGGCCGGTCATTTGTTCGTGAAAATCATGGTATTGTTTTGGGTACAATGACATGACTGGTTAGCTAGCTGGTCTTGTTAGCTAGCATACTGTCAAATTATATTTACTGTTTGTCAACCGTACGCAATGTTATTGACTTTGAATCTTGCTAGCATAGCGTTAGCTTTCTGGCTCATCGCTCAGTGGACTAGAATATCTCCCGTTGCCAAGTCGTATCTATGGTCCGTCCTATTTACTGGAGGAGTGACCAACGTCTCCATTGCCTAAGAACCTAACGGGAGAGTAATGATCGTTCCAGGTATTAGTCAAACCCTCAGGCGTTACCAGGGAAACTTAGTTATAGCTTGTGAAAAACTTAATATTTTGATTGTAAAACGCATGAAAGTATAAATTAATGGTCTTAATTTATTTTCTTTGGCAAGTGACCATGGTATAAGCGGGATAATGCCCGACGAGGTGTCCATTATCAGGAATTAATGGACTTCGCGGAGGCAACCGTCCTCCGCTGCGCGTCGGACGGTTCTTCGGCCTCCGCATTGTCCATTAATTCCTGATAATGGACACCTCGTCGGGCATTATCCCTTACATAACGCTTCTCTCTTACTTTGGACAGTGGCTCAGTTTTATGTCATTTTTAGGACATTTTCCTACCATCTCTAGGTTCAATGACTAATAGTCCCTTGATGACGGCTGACCATTTCATAATGACCTAAAATGCCTCGGCCACGGTCTGTGTCCGTGCCCAAAGCAAGATCAGATTTTGACACATTCTTGTGGCCTCATGTTGACCTCATCAGTTCTTTAACACTTTTTCATGACCTCAGCTCAACCCCAGACAAAACAAAACCTTGAGTGTAACATTTCCTCTTTTTATCACACAATGTGTCGCCACTTCCTCTTCACTTTCTATTACAACACACCTTTAATATAATGGTTTAACACTTTCCAATAAATTTATGGCAAACACAATGCAGCCGGCAAAGCTTTAATATATTTCAGAATCATTTCAGGACTAAGTATAATATCCCTTTCTTGTATTTGTGTCTGGCAGGAGTGTACGACTCTCAACTTTTCTGACCCTGTCTCCATGTGTGTGTACATAGTGGTATTTATATAAGCCAGGAGTAAATGGATCTCAACTATTTTGACAGAACTAATCTTAAACTATTAATCAGCTTGAAATCTGTTTTCTCACTCTAGATATAATGAACGTCGTTCTCCTGACTGCCGTCATCTTTGCTGTAGCCCTCGATCAAGGGGCTCAAGGACAGCAGGTGCCCTGTCAACAGACAAGCGGCAACAATGCGTACAACACATTTGTCCACAGACACATCCTGAATGACAGTAACTTGGACAGAAATTCTAAAGCTTCATGGGAAAGGTAAGTTAAAAGTTTGATCAATTATTTCCTTTAGAAAGAACCAGTAATTGTTGCATTATTGCAGTTTAATTGAACTCAATCCTACAGTTCAGTGTTGTGTTTAACTGGCATCTGTGTGATCAGGTAGTGACATGACAACACAGGAGCGCTCAGGTTCAAACAGCACCAGCTGTGTGTTATCAGTGAGCCACATTCAGTTTTATTGTTCTCAAAACTAAAGTTTCTCATATTGGACGGTTGGGAGACTTAGGGTGTGTTCAAACCTGCACTGTTTATAGTTTGCTTCCCAATTGCTTTAAAACTGATGACCAGTTTTATAGTTGTAACATGTACCAACAGTTGATGATGATTGTATGACTGCAGTTTGAGAACCATCATAAGTACAAACATGGAACACTGTGTCAGCTGAAAGTTGGACATAAACAATGTCAACACTATGTAGTTAAAAAAAAGATCTCATACACAGATACCTAGTGAGGAGGGGAATCTGTGGCAGAGCTCGAGTTCAGTCATTCATCGATGCCCCAGCGGGTCAAGTTCAGCAGATCTGCCATAACAGTGGCTGGCGTCTGATGAATGGAGGAAGCCTGTGCATCAGCGACTCATTCATGGCTGTATATGATATTGGAGCTCACCAGGTGAATGGGCAATGCAGGGTTAGAAGGTTAAGTCCTCGCCAACGGAGAGTGCTTGTAGCGTGCAATAATGTTGGAAACAAGTGCCTCCCTGTCCATTATCAGGCATATGGGAATCCACAACCAGCAAATGTACGCTGCAGCTAAACCACGTCATTGTGAGTTCACTCTGTTTCTAGCTGTCAGGCTCATAATACCCAGACGTTTAAAGTTTCAGTCAAGCTCAGCTAAATGATTGAATGATTTCTGCTTATGAGAATATAGAAAAATCATTGATCTTGTTCTTCAGCCACACATTCTGTCAGATACATCTTAAACCTGCTTCCACATCATTCTGTGAGATGTTTTGTGCTACACATGACATGAAGAGACAACGATGAGTTAAGGTACTATTTTTCTTTAAACAATTTAAATTGTCCTTTATTAAACATGATCTACTGTGGTGAGGTTTCCATTTTAAAGGTGCAACACGTGAGACATTGTGTCAAAGACGTGTCTGTGTTGTATTGATGAGATATCCACTGAAGTTAGCATGCTAGTAGCTACAGTCATGACTGTTTAAGAAGAACTCAGTCAGCAGCAGTTAGCAGTTTTTCTGGTGATATGCTGCCCCCTATTTGTTAGTCGGATGAATTCAAGTAGACCAATTCTTACGTATTGCACCTTTAACCTAATAGCTAATTTACACCTTGTTAAAACATGAACGCTCAAAATGTTTGTTTGAAACTTTATTGTAATCCTGCTTGTTTTGCTTTGTATGCAATCAAATTGATGCATAAAGCTGCTTTGATTAATCTTTAAAACATTAAAATCAAATTAATCAAATTTGGACTTCAATTGCTGTTCCTGTTTGTCACATGTGTGATAAGAAAATGTTTATTCACAAACATGTTTTGTGATTCACATGTTTCTCTTCATGTGTCTCTGAGTTGCTGTTTCTTGCTTTCATGATAAAATAAAACAGAGTTTGACGTCACATTTGTTGTTATTGACCATCATCATCATCATCATCATCTTCATCTTCATCTTCACCACTGAAAAATACCTGCGGGTTTCTGACTTCATATTGTGTTTCAGTCTTTTTTCTGTATTTGTTGTAGGAACTAGATGAGCTGCAGCTCTGCAGTGTTTCAGTGCACGTGCAGGTGATGGTGTGCAGTATGTCTGCATTATCTTACTAGAAGTCCTGGTTGACACGTCTATCTTAGCATTTGCATTTGGTTTGATCAACAGAAGCCTGACAGCTACACAGCAGCTCTCCATGAAAGGGCACTCATTCACTGAAACAGGAGTTGTTTCACAATAAAAGACAAAAACATGATGTACAATAGAAACTCAATACAATAGTTATAAATAAAACACACTGGAAATGAAAGAAGTTCAAAGGCGTTCACACTGAAGATGAACATAAAGCCACTTGATTGTTTTATTAGACCTGCTGATTCATATCATCTGTATGTTTAATATCAGGGGAACCTGATCAAGTCTTACTTATCATACCTCAAATATGGAGGAACAACAACTTAAAGAAGGCAAATAAATGAGAAAGACGAAACAGTTCAATATACTCAAAATAATGAGATGAAGACTTCGAGGATGTTTCCTGTGCTTCAGTCGGTCTGATGTGGCAGAATTCATTTCTGCTCAGTGCCACTTAACACACATTGAAGGAATTATTTCTCAGTGTCGATTGATTCATTTCTGCATTTTATTCATTCGTTCTAACTGTTGGGAATCATTATTGATTATTGACTATTAATTAATATTATTATTAATTAATAAAAAATTATTATAGTTGATTAATGAAACCTAGGTAACTATGAGTCATTAATGAACACGGGGCAC
>CAEMYA010001708.1:24828-40529 GCA_903131615.1 Diplodus sargus | reverse complement strand
AACACTTAAAAATAAAAAGAACTGAGGGAGAAACATTTTCTGTTTTGGACAGAGGAGAGAGAGAGTGTGTTTGTGGGCAGGTGTGTGTGTGTGTGTTTGTGGGCAGGTGTGTGGGTGTGAAGCAGCCACCAATGACTGAACTGGTATTAGCAGATCTATTAAAAACCCTGAAACCTTGTAGCTCCAAACTCTATTGTTTAAACAAAGAAACAGTACAATTATTTTCTGTGTATTCATAGTTTATCTGAATGTTATCATAAATCTAAAGATAAGACAGTTCTGTCGTCTCCACAATGTTTTCACAAAGAGTCAATAAATGAAAGGAAGGGTATGTGTGAGTCTCTGCATGTTGTCACTTCCTCAATGTTTTCGACTGACACCAGACGGACGTCAGATGAAGAAACACTGCCAGCAGCATCAGTACAGCGTACTACGTTATTGTATTTATCTACCATAGTTAGTGTTGCATATTATACACATACAGCAGCATAGTAACAGATCAGCACAGTGCAGTAAAAGTAAGTGAAGTGCAGCTACTCTTTAACGGTTTCAGTCCTCTAAAGATGTCCACAGATATTTATGCCAAACCGGATTTATCCAAGAAGGTCAGATACACCAGAAAGGAGGAGTGGCAGGAAAATGAGGTGGAGATCTACGAGAATACAGAGAATATTGGAATACATCATTTTCAGTCACATGACGGAGGTAAGTGAGAAACTATGACAAATCAATATGATTAAAATCATAATGCTTGTCTTGTTTGATGGTGGAATCGTGTAAACTCTAAGTTTACTCTCACTTTAGATTGTTACACTTTCCAAACCCATCAGCATATGTTTCTTTTCTATATACCTGCATAAACTGTATGAACCCTCGTTCTAACATGTACCAGAGATCTCTGAGGCCATTGTTCATGTGTTCTGTTCATGTTATTTGGTCCCACCTTAGCTCAACTTTCCATAAAGTTTCTTTACAGACACAACATTTATATAATATTAAAGGGTTTTTTGGCATCATGTCTATTGGTTGTACTAACATTTAATAATCAGACATCTTTTCTCAGATCTGAGGAAGTATCATCTCCAGTTAAGACAGCTTTACAACAGGGCAGTAAGGGAAATGACATGACAGGAAGAAGTGAAGTGCTGCATGACAAAGATCTGTTGAGTGTCATTATCAGTACAGAGTCGAGGGTGAGAAGCTGAAGAGGTGACGCACAGCTGTAACACACTTTCTGTTGAAGCTCAGTTGTGCAATTCAATGATTCATTATATCAACAACCGCGTTCAAATTATGTTTATTATTTTTCTAATGTTAAGACTTTAAAACAACTTGTTCACAGTTGTGCACAGGTATCACCACAGATCAAAACAATGAATCTACACAGTAAAATATCTTCGTAGCAGAGGGGAATGACGCTCTCTGTGTGTTTTGTCACTTCAGGACCGCAGAATGAGAAACAACCTCCAGCCGTCCAAAGAAAACGGTTCAGTTCTGCTGTATTCTGTCTGGGAGTGCTGTGCTTTCTGATGCTGACTGCAATCATCGTCCTATCCACATGTTGTAAGATAAAATACATGCCACAACAAATGTATTTAGAAAAAGTGGTATAATTCCTGCATGTCTATGAACGACTTTGATTATATAAGTTCCTTGTCACTATGATCATTCCTCCTATCTGTACTGCCCGCAAAGAAATACTGTTCCAATATATGGAAAAGTATTTCTTCCGTGTAAAAATGCATTGACGACTCTCCAGACATGCTTTAAAATGTATATAAAACATCTGGAGTACTTTGACTTCTTATTATATTGATGAAGTATATATCTAAAATTCTTCAAAAATTTAATCTATGGCTTCTTTCTCATCAAAATTTATGGTATTACTCAAATTTTCCTGCTGGACACACTGGCCCTCATTTATCAGTCTTGCGTGAAAACGGGTGCAGATCTGTGCGCAGAATTGGTCTTACGACAGGACACACGTGTGATTTATGAAACGTTCGTATCTGACCAATTCCAGCGTACGAATGATCAGGTCTTGATAAATGTGGCGGCTGAATTTGATCGTCATTAAAATGTTACGCCCTTAAATATTCCTGGTTTGGAGGCCTCGCCCACTGAGGTCGAACACTGAGAGAAGAAACTCTGGCAAGAAGAGAAACTTTTCCGAGATGGAGATCGACATCCCGACAGCGCCGGCACATCAACGGCTCCATTCACTAATGAAATGTTGTGCAGAACTGAACAGGCCAAAATAATATGGCTCACTTTCTCTGGGGTATACAGCAGAGTTCCCCCTGCTGGTCCGAGACGGAGCCACCTGCCCTTCAGCACCCCGAAGCAGCTCCACTGTGACCCGTGTGCGTGTGTGCGCACTATTGAATCTGCGTTCCTGCTCTGTAGCAGGTTTGCCAGCGCGGTGATTAGGAATCCCGTTAACTAGTTGTCATGTTATCATATTCAGTTTTACAAAAAAGTGATATCAGTAAAAATGTAAGAAATAATCGGCTTTGATCTGTTCTAAATATGTGACTGCTTATGCTTAATGACAGCTGAGGTTTGTTTAATAATTATTTTCAGACTCAGCCAGATTTTGCTGTGCTGCACTGCAAATCCACACACTCAGATTTGCGTACATGAGCTCAGACCTGACGTGAGATCTGATCGTAGCTTCCGCTCACGTCCAAATTGATAAATGCCGAAGTTTGCGTGGAAATGGTCGTACGCACGGTTTTCTGCCGTACGTTCGTTTGATAAATGAGGGCCAATATGTCTCCTACCTCACTGACAAGTTTTCACATCACACTTGTGGATGCCGACTATTGGACCAGAATTATTTGTGATGTCATAGATCCTGCCTCTACAATAAAGTTCAGAAAATGTACACTTTTGGAAGTTAATATGAAAACAAATTTCAGTCAAGTCAAACTGAAAACCACAGTAACGTCCAAGGTTGACATTTGTACCAAACATGTCACATCACGTTCTCATTATTAGCCACCCGTAGTGGCAGGAAATGGAGGGGAAGGTGGTGGCGTTATTACATCCAACAAGACTCACAAACAAGCCAGTTTGAGTCACACCACTGGATATTTTTAAAGGTCACCTGGTGACATTTCCAGCTATTTTAGTTACATCATGAGCAAGTGGTTTTTATAGAGAAGTGGTTTTTGTGGTGACCAGAACTGGCTCTAGACTGAAACATTTTTGTGGCAAGAACTAAACAGAGCATAAGCACAACAATGTGATAAGACAGAAATAGACAATTAAATGTAACAACTCTAACAATAGCAATCTAAAAGTTCCAACACAAAGATATGTCCTGTTTTACAAGTGGTTTTGCAAAAACATACTTTGTTTGATTGGGTTGAAACTCTGAACATACATTCTACACTGTGAAACATTCAATTGTGAGAACAAGACGAAAAACACTGTTCTGACTGAAGGGGTCACCCAAACCCTGATAGCATGTTGGTTCAATGCAAAGTCTGTGCCCCTGCCAGCACTGTCCAACACCAAAGCATGCTATAGACCCAAAGATCCACAAGAGAACAGCAGCATTGTCACAGTTTGCCTCATCTAGGTGTGAAAGGCACCAACGTGTACGAAGGTGCAGCACTAGCAGGGGGCGACAGTGATGGGATGAATTTAATAAAGTGAGTTTTCAAGCTGAAACACTTTTAGGCTTTTATTTTGAAAGTGTACCCAGACTTTATGTATTTATTATGAAGGAAACGTTTTCTGTGGGAACAAAAAGAAGGTTCATTGTACTAAAAACACAAACCCATTTAATTTGATTAACAAATGAAGCCTCATCTTTGGCTGAAGAAGACTGTTTCTCTGGAATGATTAACGAGCTAACGCGTTAGCCGGATTATCAAAAAATATATATAAATATAAGGAATAACAAAGTAATAAACAACCATAAACATCACACTCACTGGTCTCTGAACGCACACTGTCAAGCTCCCAAATCCCGACAGAAGTGGCAACATTGATAATCCAACAGAAGTCTCTCCTATTCTCTCTGGCACATCTACCTGCTGGATCGACCCACTCCGCAGAGGCTCCCCCCAGCCAGCAGGGGGCGCAGTTCTGCCTCTTATTTACCTCTTCTATATCTGTCCTTCAGCACAACAATGATTTGTTTGTGTTTCTCTCCTTTGTTCTGGTTCTCACCAGATATTTTGGCCACTTTGGACAGAGACCAGCTGCAGACCAGATACGACACACTGACCACCAACCACAGCCAACTCCAGGAAACAGTTTCAGGTAAAAAAAAAAGAGTCTCAAATAAAAAAAAACAAAATATAATATAATAATATAATAAACAGGATAAAATTTTACACGGAGCTTTAAAATGTTTGTATCATCTCACTGTTTATCTGTTATTACGTTTTCAAGACATTACAGTCAACAACAGTCAGTTGCGGGATGAGGTAAATAAGTTGAAGGACAAAATTAAAGGAGAGAAAAAATGAAAATGGGCAACTGTAATGTCAATGTACATGATGCAACTTGACTGTTGGTGACCTTTTTTTTTGCGATGTGGATATTTCGGACAGTCACAAATGGGATATTAAATCCTGAGTGAAAATACAAAGTAAACAGGCTGAATAGGGAAAGCGGTGAGAAAGATCTTAAACTAAAAAAAATGAAAAGTCAATATGACACAGAATGACATGAAATCTATCTTTAAAACATGTGTTTGACATTAAGGGAAGAGGTGTCCTGATGGATGGAAGAGATTTGGATGCAACTGTTACTTTAGATCCAATGAGAAGAGAACGTGGGATCAGAGCAGAACTGACTGTCAGAACAAAGGAGCAGATCTGGTGGTCATAAACAACAAAGATGAAAATGTGAGTGTGTTTGTCAGTGAGTGTGTGTCAGTAAAGAGCCTCTAACTCAACCTGCTGTGACTCTGTCATCTGGACCTGTTCTCCTGTAAATATTATTTTCATATTTCAGACTGAGTGTATTTTAAAGCTTGGATGTTTCAGTTTTGTTGGCAAAGAAACATTCTTATAATTATTTATATTCAACAAAATGTCTTCATGAATGATGAACAGAGAAATGATTTTTGTTTCTTGTCAAATGACAGACATTTATCCAGAGCAACATGTATGGAGAGTCCTGGATTGGTCTAAAGACAGAATGGTCAACAGAAAGAGGTTATGAATGGAAGTGGGTGGACGGATCACCGCTGACAGAAATGTGAGACATTTTAAAGTCTACATTTGTATCACATTTCCATAAAAGTAACGTCTATTTTTAAATTTTAGTTGTGCTCTCAAACTGAAAACATTTTTATAAATGTCTGTCTGTGAGGAGGTGTGGAGCTGCTTCATCAACCAGCACTACAGTTGTAGTATATATTACAGTATGTGCTCCAGGATCATTTGTTTGAAAGAGAAAACGTCTTAACTGTGCCAAATAAATGTGAATATTATTATCAACTGAAAAGAGAAACAATGATTGAGAAACTATCTTTGTGTTGATGTCTCTGATTCATTCATGCAAATGCTGATCACATGAAATACTGAAAACAGAGGGACAAGATTACTACATGTATTAGAAGAGTTATACAATTATTGATAATTTTTCAATAACACACAAAAAATTTAGGTAAAATTCAACAACTAATCAGAAGTTTGTACTCTGTTTAAAAGATAAACATTTCCTTTGCGATACAGCTTTCGGGCATCAGGAATACCAGCTGCTACATGGAACCAGTACGCAACATCCTGCAATCAACAAGGACAATGGATACAAACCTATTATGGACATACTCAGTACTGGATCTGTGAGAAACAAGTTTCTTGCATTCTATGATGACAGAAGTGTGAAATGTCAGCTCTGTAAACTCTGTATTGTGTGTGACATGCTCAATGACCTGATCACACACATATTGTTCCTCTGCTGTACTGTATAATCTGACTGGAAGTGATCCAACACAGCTACATGTGTATTACTGACTCTGCAGCCCTGCAGGACTATCACAATAAAAGCTTGTCTTCACTTTGCGTTAGTTGATTGATAAGTTTATATTCATTAGATCTGTCTGCGTTCAATATGTGAAAATAATGCCAAGTTGTGTCTGAGTCCTCTTTGATACACCAGCTGCTGATGTTCAGTGTGAAGCTTCTACAGGAGAGAGAAACATGCTTGATGGTTTATGTTTTGCCTCTTTAGCCTGTTGTAATGTGCTGCTGTCCAATTCCCAAGAAAATTCCATGATGAGGACATTCTATAATCTTAACCAAGGCCCCATTTAAACATCATTTTTCAACTGTCTCATATCTGCATCAAACCCGGATGTAATTTAACATCGGTCCGTCATTTCAGATCTTTGTTCTGCACTCCTGCACACTGTTTGCATCTCTCGTCTCTCTGTGGTTCACAAGGTGTGCATGTAGCAGAGCTGACTTTAAAAGACAACAGCTGTCCAGTGGCATCACATTTCCTGTGTCATATATGTATGTGTGGTTAAACTGTGTGGACAACAGTGAATGCAGATCAGCACGAATGTGTGTTTATGAACACACACTTCTGCTTTACAATGAAAACCTTGTATTTCCTCAAAGTCACTGTCAAGACTTAAAGACAAAAACTGCTTTAGTTCGTAGCTTCAAATATATTTATATTGTTTATTTGATAAGTGTTTATTCCCATGAGCAAACCATTAAAAGTATAATCTTGAAACAATCTTAAGTGTGTCTTTCATGTGTTTAGGTGTGGTCTGTCCTGATGTCACTTCCTGTGTTAGAGGCTGTCCAACTCAAAGACAGAACGCTAAACTACACAGTCAAACCTGTTTAAGAATAGCTTCAGTTAAGTTTCCAGTTTGTAAAGATGTCTGCAGAAATTCTTGCTGCACCAGATTCCAGCTTCAATGTGAGATTCACCAGAAGAGAGAACAGAGGAGAGGGAGAGGAGATGGAGGTGGAGATCTTAGAGGATGAAGAGCATTACGCTGATCTCGGGTCAAAACAAGCCAGTAAGTCTTAAATGATGACTATTGATAAAGGGAAGTTAGTTCAAATGTTTATGTGGCTATATTCAAATTAAATACTGAGTGAAAATGATCAATTCATCCATCAGTTCACCATCAGTCACCGCTGACTACGGGTCATTATCAGCTGTCTTGGTGCTCTAATCTGGTGTAACATCACTCATTATTCTTATAGAGGGAATGACAATGAGCAACAAACACTCCACAGTTTAAAGTGGCCACTTCAAACTCCATACCAACATAATAAAAATGTTGTCTATGTATTTTTCCTCTGTAGGACCAAACACTGAACAGAACGATGCAGCTGTCAAAAGGTGTTTCAGAGCTCCTGCAGTGACTCTGGGAGTGATGTATCTGCTCATATTGGCTGGAATCTACATACGCTGTGAGTGATTCAGTTTTTAATCCAGACTGTCACATCTTGACGATTCAGTAATGTCGTGTTTTAGGCTTCTTTCAGTCAGATAACACAATAGGTGCATGTTCATCTGTATTATCATCGTATCACTTTCTTCCTGTTATCAGAGTTTTGTCCAAGAGACCTTTCAGGAAGAACAGTAAAAGCTCACTCTGTGCAGAAGAGGAAGTTAACATTATTAATGAAGACAAAGACGTAATCCTACACAATCCATACACTGTCAGGTGAGCATTTCTCTGAGGATGTATAGAAATCTTAACCAGGGACCAACAATAATGTTTCTTGCCACTGGCCCAGTCTGGTGAGTCTGTTGAAAATCGACTGGTTCTAACTTATTTTGTACCGGCTCTGAATGTAGTTTCTGTATGTAGTACTACTCCATCACAGAGGTAAATATTGTACTTTTGACTGTAGTCTGTATCTTAGTTACTAGCTATTTTTTTACCACACAAGTTTTCACTCACAATGCTGATGTGTCTCATGGTTTTCAAATGACTATTAACATCATTATCAGCCCTGACTCAACAGTTAATGTTTCTGTAAAACCACAGATCAGTTAAAACTGGACTTCCTTTGTGTTGCAACTTTACGTTTGTTGAGGTTGAGTTTTTTTTTCTATTAATCTCTTAATAATATATCATTTAGGCACAAAAACCACTTGGTAATGGTTAGGAAAACATCATGGTTCGTCTGCAAAAAGTCTGCAGCTCTCCTTAAGAAACACCTGGTTTTCTCTCCAGAAGAACGGATGGAAATGTCTCTGGTGTCTTAAAAAATATCCAGTGTTGTGACTCAAACTGCAGTAATCCATCTGGCTGTGATAAAGCCACCACCAGCTGCAACAGCTATTTCAATAACAAGAAGAAAAACACAGTTTTGACTGATGGGGGGCTTGAAATATTTGTCTGAAGCTATTATGATTCTTCAGAAGTCTGAGCCATAAAAATCAAGTGTCCCGCCTGTTCTGACATATGATTGGCTGTCTGAACAAGGGGGACGGTTCTGTGTGTGTGCTCGCAGCGGCCGCAAAGAAATTGAGAAGTGCTCTGAAAAAAGATGCTGGGAGCAGCACCTTCCTCTACACTCACTCCTCATTAGCAACAGTTAAAAGAGATGCTGTCGCTCAGAGAAAGACTTTATGAGGTCAAAAAAGGCACAATTGTTCTTGGTTTTACAAAATAAAATAATATTACGCTAGAGGAAAGGGCAAAGAGAGTCCAGAATAAAAAGGTTTCATCCACTGAGGTGTACCAAAGGTACTTTTGCATTTTTGTGTTTTTATTAGCCACCTGTAGTGGCAGGAAATGAAGGGGAAGGTGACGGCGTTATAACATCCAACAAGACTGACAAACACGCCAGTTTGAGTCACACCACTGGATATTTTTAAAGGTCACCTGGTGACATTTCCAGCTATTTGAGTTACATCATAAGCAAGTATTTTTTATAGAGATCAGCTGACATTTCAAGTGGTTTTTGTGGTGACCAGAACTGGCTCTTGACTGAAACATTTTTGTGGCAAGACCTGAACAGAGCATCAGCACAACAATGTGATATGACAGAAATAGAAAATTAAATGTAACAACAATAGCAATCTAAAATTTCCAACACTAAGACATGTCCTGTTTTACCTGTTGTTTTGCAAAAACATACTTTGATTGGTTGAAACTCTGAACATACATTTTACACTGTGAAGCTCAAACATTCAATTGTGAGAAGAAGAAGAAAAACACTATTCTGACTGAAGGGGGGCTTTAAATTGTTGTCTGCAGATATTGTGATTCTTCAGCAGTCTGAGTGATAAAAGGGTTAGGTAACTCAAACCCTGATAGCTTGTTGGTTCAATGCAAAGTCTGTGCCCCTGCCAGCACTGTCCCACACCAAAGCATGTCGTAGATCCACAGATCCACAAGAGGACAGAAGCGAGTGTCCCAGTTTGCCTCATCTCGGTGTGAAAGGTACCAACGTGTACGAAGGTGCAGTACTAGCAGGGGGCGACAGTGATGGGATGAACTTGAACGAAGTGCCAAAGAGTTTTCAAGCTGAACCATGACGTCTTCCTAAACAGGCCCAAGTAGTAATGGGGCTTTTATTTTGAAAGCATACCCAGACTTTGTATATTTATTATGAAGGAAAAATTTTCTGTGGGAACAAAAAGAAGGATCATTGTACTAAAAACACAAACCCATTAAATATGATTAACAAATGAAGCCTCATCTTTGGTTGAAGAAGACTGTGTTTCTCTGGAAGGATCAAAAGCAGTTCTGAGAGGAGAACATGTTAAATTCAATGTCCATATGACGTGCGAGTCGGAACCGGTCCTTTAACGGCAAAATATACCACATTACTAAAAATAATTTTTCAGAATACAATAACTTGATGTTGTTGATCTACTCTGGTTCTCGTTCATACTTGAAAATTGATAATTCACTTGTTATGAGACCTCAACATATTGAACAAAACAGGTTAAAGAATAAGAACACCAAATAACTAAATTACCATTTGGAATAGGGAGAGTGACATTTCATTATGCAGTTGGTAGTTGGTCTTTAGTATAAAGCACAAGAATAGCATGTACATTATTAATTATACAGTACCAGGGATGTTAAAGAATGAATCATTCAGCTTACTTACAACAACCAGTAATATATAGTAATACCAAAGTCCTTCTAGGCAAGTCAGGCCACTCGGCAGCCATCTTGGCGACGCCTCGAAAAGCCCAAAGAGACCAGACCCCTATCTAAATGAATGGAGGCATGATCAAATCCACCCTTTAACGTGATAGCAGGACGGAAAAAACATACAGACATGCTCGCCAGTGAAATAAGATACAAATAAAAACCAAAAAAATAACGACTTTACCGTAGAAATGATGTTTAAAACGCTCTTTTCCTACCGGGAGAACTCCACTTCGCATGCGCGCGGATTTACGACACCGACATCCATCGTACAGCTGAATCTGTGCCGGCTGCTGTGCTCTGGCTCTACTCTGCCTGACCATTGATGTATGGACCAGATAATGTCTAATACATCATTTCTTATAATTCACTCTATAAA
The DNA here is from genome assembly GCA_903131615.1 of Diplodus sargus. NCBI lineage: Eukaryota > Metazoa > Chordata > Actinopteri > Spariformes > Sparidae > Diplodus > Diplodus sargus. Next base: position 30,039 of record CAEMYA010001708.1, on the reverse strand, counting down.
TTAGATAAACATCTGAACGCAGTAAATGTTTTACAATAATCGATCGTCTCTGATGGTCTCTGTCATTAAAAACTACTTGTGCGCATGCGCTGGTGAAACAACATGATTGGGCTATAAGTTTCCCGGTTCGGCTGTGACAACGCAGGCTGTTGGTGAAAGGGGCGGGATATGCGCCATCTTTGGCGTCGCAGATTTCCCCATTCAAAATGATCAGAGTGGCCTGTCTCTACAATAACAGAACGTCTCTGGTAATACTACAAACACATACATGTGAAAGACTTCTTACTATTAGCAACTATTAGCATTAACAAGCTAATGCGTTAGTCGGATTATCAAAATATATATATAAACATAAGGAATAACATAAAGTAATAAACAACCATACACATCACACTCACTGGTCTCTGAACGCACACTGTCAAGCTCCCAAATCCCGACAGAAGTGGCAACATTGATAATCCAACAGAAGTCTCTTTCTCTCTCTGGCACATGTCTACCTGCTGGATCGACCCACTCCGCAGAGGCTCCCCCCAGCCAGCAGGGGGCACAGTTCTGCCTCTTATTTACCTCTTCTTTATCTGTCCTTCAGCACAACAATGATTTGTTTGTGTTTCTCTCTTTTGTTCTGGTTCTCACCAGATATTTTGGTCACTTTGGACAGAGACCAGCTGCAGACCAGATACGACACACTGACCACCAACCACAGCCAACTCCAGGAAACAGTTTCAGGTAAAAAAAAAAAAAAGAGTCTCAAATAAAAATAAATAAATATATAATACAATAATATAATAAACAGGATAAAATTTTACACGGAACTTTAAAATGTTTGTATCATCTCTCTGTTTATCTATTATTACGTTTTCAAGACATTACAGTCAACAACAGTCAGTTGCGGGATGAGGTAAAGAAGCTGAAGGACAAAATTAAAGGTGAGAAAAAATGAAAATGGGCAACTGTAATGTCAATGTACATGATGCAACTTGACTGTTGGTGACCTTTTTTTTTTTGCGATGTGGATATTTCAGACATTCGCAAATGAGACATTAAATCCTGAGTGAAAATACAGAGTAAACAGTCTGAATAGGGAAAGCAGTGAGAAAGATCTTAAACTTAAAAGAGAAAATGAAAAGTCAATTTGACACAGAATGACATGAAATCTATCTTTAAAACACGTGTTTGACATTAAGGGAAGTGGTGTCCTGATGGATGGACGAGATTTGGATGCAGCTGTTACTTTAGATCCAATGAGAAGAGAACGTGGACTGACAGCAGAACTGACTGTCAGAACAAAGGAGCAGATCTGGTGGTCATAAACAACAAAGATGAAAATGTGAGTCTGTTTGTCAATGAGTGTGTGTTAGTAAAGAGCCTCTAACTCAACCTGCTGTGACTCTGTCAATTGGACCTGTTCTCCTGTCAATATTATTTTCATATTTCAGACTGTGTGTATTTTAAAGCTTGGTTTTGTAGTTTTGTTTGCAACAAAACACTTTAATAATTATTTAGATTTAACAACATTTCTTTACTCCAATAGAAAAACTGAATGATGAACAGAGAAATGATTTTTGTTTCTTGTCAAATGCCAGAAATTTATCCAGAGCAACATGTATGGAGAGTCCTGGATTGGTCTAAAGACAGAATGGTCAACAGGAAGAAGCCGTTATGAATGGAAGTGGGTGGACGGATCACCGCTGACAGAAATGTGAGACATTTTAAAGTTTATATTTGTATCACATTTTCTTCCTTCCTCCAACGTCTTATTTTTAAATTTTAGGTGTGTTCTGAAGCTGAAAACATTTTTATAAATGTCTGTCTGTGAGGAGGTGTGGAGCTGCTTCATCAACCAGCACTACAGTTACAGTATATATTACAGTATGTGTTCCAGGATCATTTGTTTGAAAGAGAAAATGTCTCAACTGTGCCAAATAAATGTGAATATTATTATTATCAACAACTGAAAAGAGACACAATGATTGAGAAACTCTCTTTGTGATGATGTCTCTGATTCATTCCTGCAAATGCTGATCACATGAAATTCTGAAAACAGAGGGACAAGATTACTACATGTATTAGAAGAGTTATTGAAAAATTATCAATAATTGTATAAAACACAAACATTTTAGGCAAAATTCAACAACTAATCAGGAGTTTGTACTCTGTTTAAAAGATAAACATTTCCTTTGTGCTACAGCTTCTGGGCAGCAGGACTACCAGCTGCTACAAGGAACCAGTGCGCAACATCCTGCAATCAACAAGGACAATGGATACAAAACTATTATGGATATACTCAGTACTGGATCTGTGAGAAATGAGTCTCTTGTATTCTATGATGACAGAAGTGTGGAATGTCAGCTCTGTAAACTCAGACACATTTACATGTATTGTGTGTGACATGCTCAATAATCTGCTCACACACATATTGTTCCTCTGCCTTACATGCTGTATAATCTGATTGGAAGTGATCCAACACAACTACATGTGTATTACTGACTCTGCAGCCCTGCAGGATTATCACAATAAAAGCTTGTCTTTACTTTGCTTTAGTTGATTGATAAGTTTGTATTCAGTTCATCTGTCTGCGTTCAATATGTGAAAATGATGCCAAGTTGTGTCTGAGTCCTCTTTGATACACCAGCTGCTGATGTTCAGTGTGAAACTTCTACAGGAGAGAGAAACATGATTGATGGTTTATGTTTTGCCTCTTTAGCCTGTGTAATGTGCTGCTGTCCAATTCCATGATAATTACATGATGAGGACATTGTATAATCTTAACCAAGGCCACATTTCAACTAAATTTTAAATGTCTCATATCTGGATCAAACCGAGATGTAATTTTATCATCCGTCCTTCATTTTGGATCTTTGTCCTGCACTCCTACACACTGTTTGCATCTCTTGCCTCTCTGTGGTTTACAAGGTGTGCATGTAACAGAGCTGACTTAAACAAACAGTCCAGCAGCATCACATTTCTTGTCTCATACACGTATGTATGAGTAAACTGTGTGGGTGAATGCAGCTCAGGACAAATGTGTGTATGTGAACACACACTTCTGCTTTACAGTGAAAATCTTTTATTTCCTCAAAGTCACTGTCAAAAGTTAAAGACAATAAAACTGCTTTAGTTTGCAGCTTCAAATATATGTATACTGTTTACTTGAAGAGTGTCTTTATTTCAATCAGCAAACAATTAAAAGTCTAATTTTTTAAACGATTTTAGGTGAAGTGTGTCTTTCATGTGTTTAGCTGTGGTCTGTCCTGGTGTCACTTCCTGTGTAAGGCTGTCCAACTCAAAGACAGAACACTCAACTACACAGTCAAACCTGTTCAAGAATAGCTTCAGTTAAGTTTTCAGTTCGTTAAGATGTCTGCAGAAATTCTTGCTGCACCAGATTCCAGCTTCAATGTGAGATTCACCAGAAGGGAGAACAGAGGAGAGGGAGAAGAGATGGAGGTGGAGATCTTAGAGGATGAAGAGCATCACGCTGATCTCGGGTCAAAACAAGCCAGTAAGTCTCAAATGATGACAACTGGAAAAGGAAAGTTAGCTCAAATGTGTATGTGGCTATATTTAAATTAAATACTGAGTGAAGATGATCAATTCATCCATCAAACTTCACAGCAACATAATAAAAATGTTGTCTATGTATTTTTCCTCTGTAGGACCAAACACTGAACAGAAGGATGCAGCTGTCAAAAGAAGGTGTTTCAGAGCTCCTGCAGTGACTCTGGGAGTGATGTATCTGCTCATATTGGCTGGAATCTACATACGCTGTGAGTGATTCAGTTTTTAATCCAGACTTTCATATCTTGACGATTCAGTAATGTCGTGTTTTAGGCTTCTTTCAGTCAGATAACACTATAGTTGCATGTTCATCTGTATTATCATCGTATCACTTTCGTCCTGTTATCAGAGTTTTGTCCAAGAGACATTTCAGGACGAACACTAAAGCTCGTCAGCGCAGGTTATTTCTTGTCTCACTCTGTGCAGAAGAGGAAGTTAACATTATTAATGAAGACTAAGACGTAATCCTACACAATCCATAAACTGTTAGGTGAGCATTTCTCTGAAAATGTATAGAAATCTTAACCAGGGTCCAACAATAATGTTTCTTACCACTGGCCCAGTCTGGTGAGTCTGAACTCATTTTGTACCGGCTCTGAATGTAGTTTCTACTTGTCGTACTTCTACTCCATCACAGAGGTTATTGTACTTTTGATTGTAGTCTGTTACTTTAGTTACTAGTAATTTATTTACATTACAACTTTTCCTTCACGTTGCTGGTATGTCTCATGGTTTTCCAAAGACTATTAACATCTTTATCAGCTCCGACTCAACATTTACTGTTTCTGCAAAATCACAGATCAGTTAAAACTGGACGTTTCTTTATGTTGCAACTTCACGTTTTTTTTAAGGTTGAGTTTCATTCTATTCATCTTTTAATAATCTATCTTTTAGGCACAAAAAAAAAAAAAAAACTGAGGAAAACATCATGGTTCTGCTTAAATCTGGTTTTGGTCATCACAACAGCTACTGGAAATGTCCACAGCTCTCCTTAAGAAACACCTGGTTTTGTTTCCAGAAGACCAGATGGAAATATTTCTGGTGTTCTTAAAAATATTCTCATATGAACCCTGAAAAAGAGGGACGGTACTGTGTGTGCTCACAATGGCTGCAAAAAAAAAAGGGGGAAGTGCTCTTTCCTCTTCGCTGCTGGCGCTCAGACAAAAAAGGTTACGAGGTCACGGCCCTTTACTGAGAAGTGCGAAATATAAAAGTTGCATAAAAAAATGCTACAAGAAAGGTCAGAATGTCCAGATAAAAAAAAAAATTAATCCACTGAGGTGCATCAAAGGTACTTTTACATTTTTGTGTTTTGTTGGTATTTGTGTTATTGGCAGATTTGGCCTGATGGTGGCAGCACTGGAGGGTTTCACCACAATCAATTTAAAGGCAATCTGACAGCAGTGCAAGTTTTTACTGTTAAATGGTGAATTGACAGATGGTGTAATACTGCGTTCCAATGTTTACATTAACTGACTGTAAAATCTTCACTTCATAAAACTTGCTGGAAAACCGTTTTTGTTTCTCTGTAAGCGAACAACTACAAATAAAAATAACTGAAGAAGAAACATTTCCTGTTTTGGACAGGAGGGAGAGAGAGAGAGAGAGAGAGAGAAAGAGAGAGTGTGTGTGTGTGTGTGTGTGTGTGTG